>JAQZBX010001057.1:0-90112 GCA_029593785.1 Cabassous unicinctus | reverse complement strand
GCTAGTCTTTACTTTTTCAATTTTTAGTGTTTTGTATTGACCTCCAACTGTGGAAAATGATTCAGCTCAACCACACATAAATTTCCTATCTCCCATCCTCCCAACCCAGTTGTATCATGGTTTGGGTTAGATCAATATTCTGTGTTTATTTTGATAGGTGAATGTTAGTTAACAGTTTAGCCAAGTAGTATACATTGATTATATTTTTCACGCAAATTTTATTTTCTATGGAGTAAATGATTATCTAGATTTTTAAAATATATTTGTTCTATGATCTTCTAATTCATCCCCAAACTGTCACCTCCTCACCCAGTTCTCTAAATATTATCTTAATATATTCAAATGCATCAGCTATTTATTCTATTAGTTTCTCTCCTTGGAGACAGCTGTCTCAGAAACCTTGCACTTCTATCAGATGGAGGGAAGCTGTCATTCTGAAATCCCCACCAACCCTCAATTAGGGATTCCTTATGCATCTTTCTTAGGTGAGATTCTGTTTTCCACGTTTGGATTTATTCTCTCCGTTTTTTGTTTTGCTTTTTGGCCCACACCTTCCAATAGCTTCCTTAGAAAAAATAAATTGTTGGTAAATTTCTTGAGATTGTACATGCTGAAAAAAATTTGGATTTAACTTCACACTTGGTTAATAACTTGTTGGATATAAAATTTTAGTTTAAAAACCATTTTCTGTTAGAATCTGATTGCTATTGCTCCACCATCTTATAGCTTTTATTGTATATGTTGAGAAGTTCAAAAGCATTCCAATACTTGATTCTTCATATGTGACCTGATTTTGGCTTTGTTTTTGCTTTTTTCCCTCACTGGAAGCTTATGGGAATCTTTTGTCTGAAATTATGCAAGGATATGCCTTGATATGCATCTATTTTTATTCATCATTTTTGACACATGTTGGCTTGCTTTTAATTTGAAAATACATGTCTTTCAATTTGGATAAACTTTCTTAAATTATTTCTTTGTTCTTTTTTAGCACCTTAGATCTTCTGGTTTGTACCTCTAATTCTCTTATCTTTTCTACATTCCATCATTTTGATTTTTACTCTATTTTCTGGGAAATTTCCTCAACTGTGGCTTCCAATTCTTACGGAGTTTTTCATTTTTTCCTAGCTTTTTTTTCTTGAAGAATCCTTTTTTTAAATCTTTGATTATTCCATTTTGCTTATATCTTGTTCTTATTTCAGAGAACTAATTTCTTGTATCTCTGAAGATATTAAAAACTTTTTATGGCTTTTGTTTCTTTTTCAGCCCTGTTTCCTCCTATTTTTTCCTGTTTGTTTTTAATGTATCTTTGTCTTTTATTTTAGAAGCTCTAATCTTTGCCTGTCTATTCACATATAAGAGTGCAAGTTCTGAGTGTGTTGGTAATGTCTATGGGATTTACCGTAGTACGACTTAGCTGGGGAATTTGTATAAGTATTTTCATTTGGGCTGATTCAATTTTTCAGAGAAGATTCTTCTAATCTTCTGCCTTGAGGTTGTAGCCTTGGCTGCCCACATATAGGGAGCCAAGTGTGGAAGAGAGGTGGGAGTTCATAAATTCATCATGCACACTTTTACTTAAAGTTATGTTTTCAGAATGATACCCTGCCCTCACCTGATTCTGGTCTAGGGACCTTTGCTTTACCCACTGCAAAGAACATAACTCCTGTCTTCTGCTAGGATCTGGGAAGGGTAAGCAACTGATTTTCATGATAGATGAGATCAGGGTGTTATAACTACTTTTTAGCAGTTTGCTTTATTTTTTTCAACCGTTTATTCTGATTTGTTCCCATCTTCATCCCCACTTTCAGAGGTACATAGTAGTACAAATGCTTGAGTGTTTGGGGGGTTTTGTACTGCAAATTAGTTTACTTCTTGGCTCATTTCACTGCTCACTTGAATTTCAACTTATTTGTGCCTGCTGATTCATTATCAATTGTTCTGCTTTCCAGCTGTCAAAATTCAACTATCACCTCCTTTCTGATTTCATTTTTCTTTGTATGGTTATGTCTTAAATATAATTCCTTGCTGGTTTTCTGTGTGGTAAATGTGTGTTTAATATGTCATCTTTAGCTAGATTTTCTTTTAGTTATTTATTTTTATCCATGAGATATGTGGGAAAAAAGTATGATATGATTTTCACTTGGCCAGGAACAAAGATACGAGGATAATCTGAACTCTGAGTCAGGTGAATAAAGGAAGTGGAAAATGAACAGTGTATCTGATTAAAAGGATTTAGAATGTGAAGAAGTACAATATGCTGTCAAGTTTATTGAGTAGTGACACATCTTTGTTAAAGGTTGTTTGTTTTTTTAACACAATATTAAAATAGATAGTTAGAAATATTTTTATAAAATTGCATTCAAATGAATTTAGTTTACATGGTTTTATTTTTCCTCTTTATGTAAATAGTGATAAACTTAGTTTTTGTAAAACCAAGATTGGTAATCTCTCTCCTAAATCAATTTAAAATAAAGAAATGTCTCAGTCTAATTAGAAAAGATGAAGGATGTATTAATGTAGAAAAACTGGACTCTTAGTGCTTAGAGAAAATTATTGATTCATATTTGTAAAATAACTAAATAGATCACATAGAGATGTAAAATTGGACTAAGTATTTAATCATTTTGGAGATTTCCTAAGAAAGCAGTGCTTTCTGGAAATTAGCATATCATATGAGCTATTTATAAATCATTTGAACCTAGCAAGATTGTATATATTTTCTTTTCTTTTAATTATAATTGTGGCTTTTGGTATGTCAAATTTGGATGTGCATATCCTATTACATAAATATTGCACCTTTTAAATGTTGGAATGTACAGCTTTGGCAATTTTACTTTTTAAAGTATTATAAAATAATGTTCTGGAATGCGATAAAATTTTTGAAAAATTATCAACAATAATAATTAAATCATCAAATTGTCTTGTTTTCCAGGGATGAAAGTCAAATATATCTTTGAAGAACTCATTCACCTTTAGATAGATTGTTGGTTACTTATTTAACTTGTAAAGCAATTCATTCATTCAACAAACATTTCTGGAAATTATTAATATATGAGACACTGTCTTTGGCCCTGTTGACAACAAAATGACATACAGTATTACCTTTATGGAGCTTGGAATCTAAGAGAAATGTCATTGTTAATATTCTCTTTTGTTATAGGTGACATGTAGAAAAAGATATTTTCCTATGGTTTCGAGCTTCCAAGAGAAAGTTAATCTGTAAGACAATCAGCATGTTGAGAAAAGCATGTGGATTATGGAGCAATTCAAGCTTAAATTTAATTCCTGACTTTGGCACTGACTGACTAGGTTGGGTTTGGAAATATCATTTCTATAGGCATAAGTATCCTACAAGCTTATTGTTAGAATTAAATGTAATAATATATTTGGAAACACCAGACATGTAATAAATGTTTAATAGTTTCCTTTTCATATATTTTGGCATTTGTAGTATCCCAAATATAGCAAAAGCTTCTTGGATAAAGAATCATTACTCAAACATCAATAATTTTGATGAGAACATGTTAAATATTTTGGAAAAAAATTTAGAACTAGAAGGAACTTTAGAAATCATCTAATCCATGTCCTTCATAAATCACCTATCTTAAAGTCACACAGCTGATTAGAGGCAAAACCAGGACAGGACCCAAAGTCCTCAGCTTTATGTTCTCCCACTTTTATAGTAAAAAAGACCTGACAAATCTTTTTAAAATACTGGTAGATTATAAATAAATAATTTAAAATAAAAATCTTTGGGCATTTCATTACTCTCCTAGATAATAGTTTCAATTTAGTGCCTTGCTATGTCTTAGATGAATTGAAAAATCTATGACAGTGAGCTTTGGAGATTTCTGGTGTCTGAAAAGAATTTCCCAGATGTTTGTGCCACCACTTCCTGGCTCTTTTGTGAAATTGTTTCAGTTATTATTGGATGTTTACTAGCAGCACTGTATGTTGTTTAAGTCAGAAACAATCAACAGCACCAGAAAACAATTTCCAATATTATTTCACATGTCTAACAGATGACAGTCAGCCACTTTCAGAATTGCTCTCTTCTGTAGTTTCTCTAATCTACTCCTCCTGAGAAGAAAAATTGGCTGCTTCTGTTCAAATAACCTTCATATACCTGAGTGAGGAGAAAAAACAATGAACTGAAGAAGCATATGCTTCCAATAGACTGGAAAGATTTGGAGAGTGATGGGGCACTACCTAATTGCAGCTTTCTCATGCCATCTTTTTATGCATAAGCTATGTGCTTTTGACGAAGAACTTTCCTTAATACACAGATATGGAAACTGCCAGTTCTCATGAGTGTGTCTGAGTTATATAGTGTCTTATTAAAACAATCACAAAACAATTAAGCTTTTCTTTTTTTAAAGATGGCACTATTCTCTTTCCAATTTCCCAGGAAGGTGTTTGTGTAAACATTGCACCTAAGTTTATACTATTTTGATGTTACTTGAAAAACATTCTGATGCTGTGTTGATCTAACAAGAGTGCTTACAAATTTGGAGCTTCCCTGATGTTGTCTTAAGTGAAGCTAGGCAAGATCCTTGCTCAGTCACCAGGCCTTAAAGTGGGCATAGTTTCATTGTGGACCCTGAATTATCTTGACAGGCCATTAGATTTTAGGACCCCTCCTAGTTTTTTTTTTGTTTTGTTTGTTTGTTTTTTGTTTTTTTGTTTTTAGGGAGTCAGGGAAAAGTAGCTTCCATTGTGCTAGTATCTAAATCACAGTGAAATACATGCTGGGGCAGTTTAAACACTTGGCCTTTAGTACTAAATTCCATTCTCAGATTGCCTGCTGTAAAGCAGCCAGAAAATGCTGATTTATGGTAAGAATGAAGAAAAAGGTGGTCTCCCTGGACCGATTTAATTCTACAAAAGCCATGATATTTCGGATATTTTAAAGATGAATTCTTGTTTTTTAGATGGATTTGTACCACTTTCATTGGAATTCTCTCATGCTTTAGATCTGTGGAAAGTGGGAGGTTTGCTCCAGCTTTAATTCCTCTGGGTCCATACTTTATCAGAAGAGAATTATCCCTTTTTGATGCATATGCATTATATTATCCACTGTGTACTTCCTCTCTGGAATGACTTGAAATAAAAGCAATTATCCTATGGCTTCCCCCGTTCATTTCTCTCCTCGACTTTCTGAGTACAACTAATCAGATTGAAGCAGATATTATAGCATTTTCTGCAGCAGAGGATGACCCAGCATAGAGACTCACTGAAAGAAGGAGCATGACTGCTGCTCTCATGTTGCTGTCATTCTTTTGCCTGGGCAGGAAATAAATGTGTGACCACTAATTCTCATAGGGAAGGTACTTTCAGACATTTTCTGTTGATGGTTAAAAAGCTCTAGATTACTGGCCTCTCAAAATGCAGACACTACTAATCTCACTTTTGCTGCTGACTTGTAGAATATATTGTACAACTAACATGGGAAACCATTTTGAATAATATGGAATGATAACAACCAAGGTTCGATGATTATGAAAACTAAGTGTTTATGGAGCTCTTTCCCCTTCATTGCTCAGATGTATTTAGCCTTGTGCTATAACATGTACATTAATTGTTGGGTAGAAATTTCCTTGTACAACATGAGTGGATCTGCTGGCTATTTGGAAAATAATTACAATACCAATGACTCTGACTCAGAACATAGGTGGGAGTGTGCTGATATAAAGCCCTTTATAGCATGTCAAATATTAAATGAATTGCATATAAAGGAAAGCCTTAATTATCTCCTTTCGACTTTGACATGTAGGGTTCACTAATTTCAGCACCAAGCTTAGTGGGTGCTGAAAATCTTTGATGCCAATATGCTACTTAGTTATTTGTATGGGAACACAAATAGCATGCAAACACACTCGCACAAACCCCTTAAATATTTACTGAAAACCTATTGTGAGCCAGGGACTATGCATCCATTTATTTATGATGTCTCTGTGTCTTTCAATTCTCTTAACAGTCCAGGTCCTTCAGTTGACAAACAGTTTGTGGATATCTGTTCTGAGTAAAGTATTTGTATTCTCATTTATTGCCAGAAGACTAAAACACAAAATGATGAGAGTTTTTCCTGAGTAAGTGCAGAATTCCAAATCCATGCCCCCCACTCTTTCTTGCCCCCTCATAGCACATTCCTCTCAACTTCACCTTTGCCCTACCCTGGGCCAACCCCTGCCCCGTCTGCTGGGCACCAGGGCCTCTCAGACTGATCAAGACCAAAACTTGTGTTGTGTGACCTTGAACAAATCTTGTTCCACCTCTCACAGCTCCAATTTTCTCAGGAAAATGAAGAACTCTAACAGAGTTGGGATTTACAGAAAATATATTTTTGCATCCTCCCAGTGTATAAAGGAAGGTATTTGTCAAGCTGCTCGGGTTGCAGCAGTCATGGGGACCAAAGCCCCACCCAGCCTTTGGCTTCTTCTGTAGACAAAGTAGTCAAGAGAGTTTTTCCTCTAAACTAGGCAATTAGGAGCACAAGTTTTAATCAGCAACCAACTGTTCTATTTAGTGTCTTTCAGCTCTATTCTTTTTTTTTCTTCCTTAAATAAACATCTATAAAGTGAAAAATTAAAGTCAATTCCAATCTGCTATGATGTGGTATATGAGTTGCTAAGAATCATCATGCTAAGGAAAATATTACAAGAAAAAGCACAGGCCTTATTGACCAAAATGGGCTTAGGAGCAGAGCACTTGCGTTGAATTCCTGGGGCTGCTGCAGCGAATTAGCAAAAACTGGCTGGCTTAACACAAATCTCCTGTGTCACAGTTCTGGAAGTCAGAAGTCTGAAATCTAGGTGTTGGCAGGCCATGCCCCCTCTGAAGACGCTGGAGAGCCCTTACTTACCTTCCAGGCTTCTGGGGCTTGCCAGCAATTGGTGGTATTCCTTGACTTTAGGTGCATCATTCATTCTCTGCCTCCTTCTTCACATGGCTGCCTCCCTCTGTATGTGTCTGAGGCCCTCTATCCTTTCTCTTATAAAGACACCAGTCACTGGATTTAAGGCCCACCCTCATCCAGTATGATCTCATATTAACTAACTACACCTGCAAAAATCCTAATGTGTTCTGGGTGGACATGAATTTTTTTTCTATATATATATGTATGTATTTTAAAGATACTTAGATTACATAAATTTACACACAAAATATAGGGATTCCCATATGCCCCGCCCCCCACATAAACAACATCCTTCGTTAGTGTGGCACATTCATTGCAATTGATAAACGCATCTTTGGGCATTGCCACTGAGCATGGACCATGGTTCACATTGTAGTTTACACTGTCTCCCACACAATTTTGCAGGTTATGGGAAGATATGTAATGATCTATATCTGTCATTGCAATGTCATTCAGGATGATTCCTAAGTCCTGAAAAAGCCCCTGTATTACACCTGTTTTTCTCTCTCCCTGCTCCCAGAGCCACCAGTGGCCACTGCCTCCACATCAATGTTGTAATTTCTTCCATTGCTAGAATCACAATGTGTCTATAGTAGAATACCAGTAAGTCCACTGCAGTCCATAGCTCATTCCCCAATCCTGAGGATTCTGGGATGGTGATGGACATGAATTTTTGAGAGTCATTTTTCCATCCAGTATAAGGTTCAAAACTTTGTCAGTGATATCTGGTGAGGAATGACTATGACAGCTCCTCAAAAGTGGGGGCCAGCTCTGGTGGTCCCTTCCCGACCCTCCACATGAACATTAGCCAAACTGTCCACAGTTACTGAGTCAGTATGCACTAGGGCAATTATTATTGATGTGTTCCCACTTCCATCCATTTTGGACAATCTTGGGTCCATCCAGTGACATCAGGGTCCTCTGAGACCCTGAAAACTAAGCTTCTTCCTTGCTCCCCAAATTTCATTTGCTGACAGTCAGATCTAAATTCCTAGCAGTTAATAATAATAATGGCAATTAAAAGCCAGCATTAATAATATTGATTACTATGTACCAGGGATCATGTTAAGTTCTTTACAACGATTACTTAATTTAATCTTCACCACAGCCTATGAAGTGTGGACTACTATTCTCCATTCAACAGAGCCTTTGATATGTTCAGCAATTTGTCCCAACTTCACAAAGTAAACAAATGATTATCTTGGAGATTCCCACTCTGATTTGCCTACTTTCTATTTGATACACTCTTAACCATTCACTAAATTCTGTTACTTATTGAGAGGAGCCCTGGAGAACCCAGAGTTGTAATCCAACACATTTGAAGTTACCTGTGTACCAACCACACTCACTCCTCACTTCCAGGTGCTACCAGCCAGATCAGGTATTCTTTTCCCCCTTCTTCCCTATACTGCTTAACCACAGCTGCCACTTCTTCTCAGACTAGATGTCCAATGTTTCTGTGATTGAGTTTCAGATCAATGGCCTCCATTGCTCACTACATCTGGCCTGCTTGAATTGACCCACAGAGCCACCTCATCTACTTGTTTGGTCAGTGTGGTGGTTTGCAAATGTATGTATCCCAGAAAATCATGTTCTTAAAGTTAATCCATACCTGTGGATGCAAACCTATTGTAAGTAGGACCTTTTGATTAGGTTATTTCAGTTAATGTGAGGCCCAGGGTGGGTCTTAATTGTTTTTTTCGAGTCTTTTATAAGAGAATGAAATTCAGACAGAGAGAGAGAGAGAAAGCCATGGAAGCAAGAAGCTGAAAGCAGATGCCACCATGTACCTTGCCACATGATAGAGGAGTCCAGGATTGCCACCAGCCAGTATTCAGGAAGAAAGCATCACCTGGTGATGCCTTGATTTGGACATTTTTCTCAGACTCGAAACTGTAAGCTTGTATGTTAATAAATTCCCATGATTAAAAGTCAACTCATTTTATGATATCTGCTTTCAGGAACCCAATAAACGTAGAACAGTGAGCTTAGTGCCTACTTGGTCTTGGGCTTAGTTCTCAGATCTATCAAGGAGTCAGGACCTGACATTTCTCCTTCCACAGTCTTCCTCCAAGAGCCCTTGATTGTACCTGATCCTGAATGAATCCTCAATAAACCTCCCTTATTTTTGAATATGAAGGGAATTTCTTTATATTCTTTACAGGCATAAATACTCTCCTATGTAATTTACCCCTGATGCTATAAATGGTTCAAGAATGCTCATGTTTCAATTAACATAATACAAAGGTAATACTTTTTTCTCAAGAATCTCAAACTCTCCAAACAGCATCCAGTTCTGGTATCAAAGCTAATTTTCTCTCTGCATTAGTTCAAATGGCCGGATACATTTCTGTGGGTAGGTAAATAGTGCATGTGTACCTTCATGTGAAATCAGGTCTTATGTCCTTATGATGGTGGCTTTTGTACTTGAACAAACTTGCACTGAATTGTCCTTCCTATAGGAAATTCATTATCATTGCTATTTCTGTTTTCAAAATCAGGACATCTGCTGCCCTTTCACACTCAGAATGATAGCTGTCACAAGTAGATTAATGAGCATCATTGGGAAGATTTGGAAAAGACAGGAACAGTGATGGGATTATTTTGTCATCAAAAGTACAAATGGTAGATCAAGGAGAATGAGTTAATCGATTTATATACCTAACTGATCTTTAAGAAATAAAAGTTTTCAAGATTAAAAAAAAAGTATGGTCCATTTTTCTTGGCAGTAGACCCTGTTTTCTGCAGCAGAACATAATGGCATGACAGTCTGCCTGTTCTTTCTGAGCAGAAGACTTTACTGGCTTCAAATTATGCTCTCACGAACAAGTTGGATTTTTGCATTGCTATGATTCCCCTTCTTTCCATTAGGACTTGAGAGTTGAGAGAAAATCTTATTCTCTAGGTAGTTATTTTGGCCACATTGCTCTAGTGCAGAACACAGCTCCTTTGAGGGGTAGTCAAAAATGAGAGCAGACAAGCTGTCCAAACAAATCCAAACAACAATTCAGTTGTTGGAAAAAGGGGGCAAGAATGAAATGTACAATCTGCACAAGTTATCCCTTTTCTCTAGTCTCCATCTCACACTTTCAAAATAGTTATTTGCTGAAAGTTAGGGGCAAAGACACTTCAAAATAGTTATTTTCTGAAAATGTGGGACAGACATTACCTTATTGTGCTATAGATATACTGAAGGGGAAAAAAAAAAGACTGAGTGTCAGAATCTAATTGACAGGAAGAAATTGTTTTTACATTGCTGTTGTACTTTGACAGTGAACTTTTATGTTACTTAAAGGGAAGTAGGAGGTGCATGTTTTTATGCTAAGACAATGCATTATTTTCTTATTGTAAAGTACATGATTTTGGGGACAAAAAGTAGCCTTTTGTAGTTCTGGAGGCTTCCCATTGCCTAACATCTAGGTGAGATTGATACAAGTAACTGGCTTTCTGTTATGATTAAAAGTAAACCATATCAAGTACTCAAAAATAAGTCTTTATTAAAAGGAATCTTGGAGATCACACTGTAACCTCTTTATTTTACAGGTGAATAAATTAATGGAAGCTCCTAGTGGTAAGTGGCTTACCGGAGGTCTCAGGCTTTTTAGAGGCATTGTCTATTGTTTCCCATATATGATTAAAAATATTTTCTCTGTGGACCATAAAACATTTATGGAGACATGACTACTCAGAAATATATTTGCCTCCTGGAACTTACGCACATCTGGGAGAAAAGGAGGGGGTGGAATTTTTGCCTTCCCTTCAGTAGATAGGCCCTGAGTCCTCCCCATTTCTGGACTCTGGGGAGGTCCATGGAAGCTCTAGTGATTCCCTGCAACAGGGGTTCATAACCTTTTTTGTTCCATGGACCCCTTTAACAGTCAGATGAAAACCACAGACCCCTTACTAAGTATACTATACTATGTATTATTTAATAAATATAACATGCCTGCACCAGCATGTCCCCACAAGAATAATGTTCTTATTGAATGACATTTCAAGCTCATGGACCCCTTGATAGGAACCCTTGCCCCTAGAAGGACACTTAGGGCTTGGCCCACAGCAGGGTTACAAAGAAGGTTAAGTCAATACCTCACATTTTTCTTATCCTCCTATTATAGACCCTCAATTCATCACCCCACTATCCTGGACCAGTATCCTGGGAAATGATATGGTCACCAGGTTTTTTCAGTGGAAAAGACAGTCATATTGCTATTTGCATTTCAATTTAACATATTGAAGATTCACTCAACTTCTTTCATTTTGCTCTTGAATATATTTTGCCCGACACTGAAAATCTGGTTTTAATAACATTAAAATTACTACTCATTTGCTTTAATTTAAAATATACATAAAATAGTTTAAAATAGCACCATTAATATTACAACTAGCAATTTTTGAATGGAGTTTAAGGCTTCCTTGTAGTTTTTTATTACTATAGAATAAATTCTATTAAGAATGTACAATTAAGTTTTGTCATTTGGGATATTTTTTCCCTCTGAGGTGGTTTACTCCTAATTTGGTATACAGATTTGGGTTCATTTGTTCAGTTTTGGTTTCAATTTTAGGGCATGCCTAATTGTTCATTTTGATTGGATTCTTAAAATTTAATATGTAAAACTTTGATATAGATTTCAAAGCAGAACTATGTAAAAAGGCACACTTAGAAGTCTTACCTTTATCTGTGTCTCTGCCATATCCTTCCACCAAATGCAAATATCTGCATTACTTATGTGTGTGTTCATTTTCCTTCCTGTCCTTATTAAAGGTTCATGCATAATAACACTGTTATATACCTTGCTATTTTCACTTGATCATATATCCTGAAAATTATGCCATGCTTGTATAAAGAGATCTTCCTTTTTCCTTTTTCCCCCTTCTGGTTGTATATTATTCTCTTATTTTGATGTTCCAAAATTTATTTCACCTGTCTCCCAGTGATCAGCAATTGAAATGTTCCCAATTTGGGGGCAGTACAGATAATGCTTCAGTGAATAATCTTGCCAGCATGCTTCTTTGGGATAGATTCATAAATGTTAGTGACTGGATCAAAAGGGTGCACGCATCTGTAATATTGCTAGAAGTTGCCCAATATCTCTCAATAGGGTAACTATTTTGTATTTCCACTACTAATATACAAGAGTGCATGTTTTATAATAGCTTCATCAGCCCAGCATGTTGTCATTTAAAGAAATTGCCAATCTGACGTCAAAATGGTATTTCATAGTTTTATTTTGATTTTTTTGAAAATTATAAGTAAAGGTCAGCATTCTTTCACATTTAACTATTGTTTAACACTTGTTTTGAAGGCTAGCTTTCTTTGTGATCAAAGAGTTAAAACTCTGAAAATAAAATTTCACAAGAATATAATCTTTTTTTGGGAATTAATATCAATAGCATCTGATATTGTAGTAAATTTGTGGGGCATTAAGTAAAGGAAGAAGGCCATTTGCTTTATCACTGACAATTTTTGAGTTAATCTACTGATTCAAGGTATCAGTAATTGTCTTTTTCTTATTTTAAAAGTAACGTGTTCATTGTTATTTGGCAAGTCTATAGAATAGGAGTAAAAACATTTACACCATCCAGAGGTAACATATTTTTGAAATATTTCCTTTCAGTCTTTTTTCTATCTTTTATAAGCATTATTGAGCTAATAATATTTTGTCTTTTTTATTGGTAGAATATTTCTAAGCATTTTTTTCATTACCCATAAACCTAGATTTCAACTTAAGTTTTAATGTCTGCTTGACACATCATCTATTGAACATTGAGGGAGATTTAATTTTTGCTCCTTTCTTAGGATTAGAAATATCTTTGTACATAATTTTTTTCTTCATCCAAGTCTACCAAAATAAATATTGCAAAACTGTTTTCCAAAAAGTTTGTGATTATTTTTACTTCTCATAGAAGAATATAAAAGGCTCCATCTGTCAATACCCTTTTCAGCACTGAGCTTCATAATCCTTTTTCATCTTTACTTTTGTAATTGGTGGAAATGGTATCTGATTATTATTTCAATCTTTATGTCCTTGACTTTCTGTGAGTAAAACAGATTTTCAAATGTCTATTGGTCATTTGTATTTGCTCTTTAGGAAATTGTTTATACTTTGGAGCATTATCTATTGGGACCTGAGTTTTTAATATTATTTATTTTTGTAAGTAAAATCTATAAGATGAATAGTGATCCTTGGTCTACATACTTATTTATTTCTAGTTTTTCTCTTTGTCTTTTAATTTTCCTGTTTTTATATATGTAAATATTTCCTTTTTGTGAGGATTTGGCAACAGCAATTCATAGGTAATGAGATTTTAAGGACTGTCTTTTTAAAGTCAAATGAAGTACCTTCTAAACTAAATAATATATATTTGATGAGTTTATTTGAATGTGTTTTCTCTCTTTTTTCCTTGATATATCTATATGCATATAGGGCTAAATGTAAGTGATTCCTTCTTGGCTACCAATTGAATCTTTTCCTTACCACGTAGTTTTCTGTTTTTTCCACACTGGTAGATATCTACATATTTTGAAAAGAAAATTCCTAGGGAAAAATTTTTTCATCCTCTATGACTAATATTGCTCAAGAAACAACATATATATCAATTATGCTTTGTCTCTATCATGTGAATTCTCTTTTTAAGAAAGTGTCATGACCAATGGAACTTCCCACTGACGATTGGTGTTGATGCCCTAGAAAGATAAAACTAAGCTTCCATTTTCATATTAACTCTTTGTAAATTAACTGTACAGTGGTATGACCTTTCTGAAACCCACAGACACCAAAGTCATATCTTTTGGACCATTCTTGTTTCATAAAACAATGGATGCTTCTAAGCCCTAAAGTAATTCTATTAGAGCACACAAGACAAGCTAAGTTAAAAATGAAGTACCTGAAGCCATCATCATCATCACTCTTTAGAGACAAAACCACATTTGGAAATACTTTGAAGATTCCTTTTATATAAAAACTCTGAAATAAATAACATGACATCAATATTGGTAGGACAAAAATGATAACAACAGACAGATGGTAACCAATTAGAGCAATTAACTTGTGGTCCGTGTCCCACCTTCATCCTCCACCGCTTGCTCCATGAATTCCTACAATCTTTGGAAATATGCCTGGGATTCAGGCTCCGCTAAGGACAGTTGGGATAATGGATTTGGGCCGGTTATTACAAATGGATTTGGAGAGAAAAAGTGTGTCAGTCTTCATCTGTCCTCCAAAGTAATCTATCCTTTTTAGGATAGCCATATAATTTAAAATATACTCTAGAAAATGTTTTTCTAGAGTAAAAGAAAGTATTGAAATAATTAAGTTCTAAAATTTTTGAAATTTGTATTTATTGATAAATAAATTTTACTAATTTGTAGCTCTAGAAAATAGTTCAATTAAAAAAACATTGCCAAATACGTTTTTCTAAAAAGTAAAATGTAATATATAGCCATAACCTTGCACATTAAAAAAAAAAAACATTTTATGATTAGTTTATCATTAAAAACATAAAAGTAATTACTCTTGGTATATAGTCACATACTTTAGTTTCCATATTTCTAATACTGAGTCAACTGTTTTTTTCTGAAGAATGTATTTTTTTCAAAAAAGTAATTTTCCGTTAAAAAAAAACAAAACAAAATTGCCTGAAATGTTTTTTATAGCTGCATTTTATGGTTAATAAAATTTGAAATTGTTGGCATCTTCCACTAAATTTTTTTCTGTAAAACATGATTTTTTAAACTCAGGCAGTATATTTGCTCTCTAGGACTCAAGACAGCTGGAAAGCTCAGAGAAAATTCTGTGATATTTAATTTATATTCTGTATTATTTTTTGTATTGAAATGTGTATTATTTGGGAAATATTTGCAAGATAAAACTTGTCAAACTTGTTAAATAAAATGCCTTTGATTAAGAGTCTTTTTAATGTTCACCAAATTCAGATGTTGTAAAACTGGAGGATTTCACAATTGAAATTAATTCAGGTAATGAATGCAAATTTATCTAATTAAGAACTTCCATTTATCTAATTAATTTATTAATTAAGATTATTTCCACCATTTGAGATATTGAAAATATAGAAATTTGGAGGAGATGCCATTTGTTGAATAATCTGACTAAATATTTCTAACTGATTTTGAATAAAATGTAATCAAAATATAGAGGACTTAGTCACATGCACACACAAATTCATGCAATTATAGGGCACTAAGGATGATTTACAAATTATTTATTCAAAGTATCAAACTTTCTAAATACCAGTTGATTATAGACAGCAAAAAGAGAAAGAATGTATTAACATACTGAAGTTTGTTTTTTTTAAATTCAATATCAGCTTCATCACATGCAAAAATTGTAGGTCAGTTATTCTGTGTGTTTATAAATTTTGACAACTGCACTTCTATTTCAATTTGGAGAATATCACAGGTTTTTGGATGCAATTATAAAGTATATATTCACTGCAACAAATTCTGAGAACATTTCTGTTATCTAGTCTTAATTAAGAGCATTGCTTATATCATGAGACTTAACACAGCTCTACCAAAATTTGTGTTCATATTATCACCAGAGAACAAGTAATTTTACCTTAATGTCAAATATTTAAACTGAATTTACAATGATACATTTGCAATGATATTAGAATATTTCACCTTTGACAGAATGAGTTTCATTCTTTACTTTGATTCCATGAATTGAGTGAAAAAAGTTGAACTATTATTGGAATTAACGTGATTTCTGGCTTGAGGTATCAAATTACAATGGTATATAATACTGGCATTCTTTTTTTTTTTTTTAAAGATTTATTTATTTTATTTATTTATCCCCCCCTTGCCGCTTGTGTTGCTGTGTCCATTCGCTGCATGTCTTCTCTGTGTCTGCTTATCTCCCCCTTGCTGTGAGGTCTTGCCACATCAGCCCACGGCGCCGCGGGAGCCGGCCTGCCCTCACAAGGAGGCCTCGGGAAGCGAACCTGGGCCTCCCATATGGTAAACGGGGGCTCTATCCACTGAGCCACACCCGCTTCCAATACTGGCATTCTTTAACTCATTGCAAAGTTCTTCTCTAAAGAAACCAACACAAGCAAACTTCAAAACATGTTCTCTCTTTCCCCCTCAATGAGCAACTCTGCCTTTTTACATCATTTTATTGAAGTTACTTTTGTCGTTTCAGTTATCTTTAATTCATAGGTGAAATAACAGGAAGATTAGGCCTTGGTCATATAGTTGAAATAATTGCACTCTATGCTAGTTTGAGCCATATCCAAGGTTATGCCCTACAAAAGGCACCCAATCTAGGTGACAAAATACAACCCTTATTCCACTCTCCAAGTCTTGGTGTACTGTAGGGGTTGCATCACCCTGAAAAATGGGTGAAATTTAAATTAGCACAAATTCATAGACTACTTGTCAACCATGTATTAGCAGTTGACACCCTGCTCAGATGGGGCCTTTTGCTAATTCACATAAAGGTTTCCTGGGGACTAGGTGCTGCTGTCATCATAACAGTAAAGGAATTAATCTGCTATCCAAATCATTGCCATCTAGCTCTCAACACATTACATTTCCAGAAACCTTTCATTAATTTCAATTTCATTTGGATAGAGAAGCCATTCTGGAGCACTAACCTCTTAAAGTTCAGCCACAGCTCCCCCAAAATGTGGCATTTTAAAGGCTTGCATATGTTACTATGGAAAGTTTGCTCAGTCTCTTTCTGAGTGTGCTTCCATGTGACTAGTTATCAGGGAATACCGTAGGAAAAACTTTTCTTCTAACTTTATGGTAGGTCAAAAGAGACCCTATTTTGAAGAGATATGTGGGTTTTCCAAATATAACATTTTTGGACAGTTTGAATCCTGTAAAATTATAAGGAATTGCCATTTCAATGAAGAAACATGAAATCATCACCAGCTTTTAAATAAGCCAATTAGATAATTCATAGAACTGGCCTTTCCCAGGCATCTCTCCTAACTCATCATTTGACATAAGCTGTAGTCTACAAATGAAATTCTGGAAAGGTGAAGACAAAGAGCTTCTCTCTTGTTCTTTGGACAACATATCATTTGTTCTTTTGCAGTTTAAATATAGATAAGACTGCATAACATTTAAAGATAAATCAGATATGAAGAATTAAGCTCTCAACTGACTTTTATAAATTAAAAAAAATCTTTTATGTATAGAAGTCAAAAGATTAAAAAATATACATACTGACTTCTCCAAAATGGTGTGAACAGCTTGACAGAACTGTATATCACTAATCTGATAACAACAGAGTGTGATACAAAATCAGCTTAATGTAACCTCTTTACACAAAACATGCACGATTAAGGTACGATAGCTTTCATTTTATTCCTGTTTTTTATTCTCTTTTGCTCATGCAAGAGAAAACTCTTGAGTTATTTATCACTCCCTTATTATTTGTGGTAGAGTCATCTTCATTCTACAAAATAATAATAAAAAACTCCATGAGTTGAAATGGGATATGAGAACCCACCAGATGTAGCTGTATCTTTCACATGAAAATAAACCAAATGATTTCCTTAATCAATCAGAATGAATAATGTTGATGGGCTTGGCATTGACTAAATCAGGGCTGCCAGCTCTAGCTACCCTGTTTGGTTTCATCTTTCCAACCAGACTAAAAAATGCTTTCCCTCCTTCACACTGGACAACTTTATTTTCACACATTCAATTTAACAAAGCTCAAAAGGAATTCTAAAAGCTTTGCCTGTCTCATAAAATGTTTACCAGATATCTCTAAGGACAGCAGCTGCACCACAATGTTTCATATTAAGGAGAAATAAAGTGGCTGAGTAAACTCTACTGACGAGCATAAACAATGATATTGGTGGAAGGTTGTTTATAGCTAGTCATGGTATAAGGTCGCATTTTCCAGGAATTTTGTTTAAAACTTAATTTAAACAACTGCCTGCTATAGAAAATCCTGGACAACTGTAAGGCTGCTTTTGTTTGAATCAGCTTTGAAAGCGTAGTTGAGTCAGTGACACCCTTTTCCTTTCTATTTTTAGTAGGGGCTCACATGCCTGGTTAACTGGTCTATTTTTTGAGTTTCAATGTGTATTTCCACTTTTATCACTATAATGACCAAGCATAAGCACATTAACAAAAGGGAGGTTTTAGTCTTTTTTGTCAGCTTTCTTGTTTGTAAGATAGTCAACAGAGCAAGACATTCAGGGAATACAAAGTACGTGTATAGTAGATCTAATATGCTGAAACTTGTTCTTGTGTTGGTTGAAGAACATAAATATATGCCAGTTCTAAATGATTTACATGTATTAGCTTGTTTGTTATTCACAACAACCCCATTTTAAAGATAAGCAAACTGCAGTTCAGAAATTTCAGTACCTTGAGCAAGGTCACATTTTGTAAATGGTGGAGACAGATTCCAAACTTAGCCACGTCTGATGACAGAACCAGTGGTTCTGACCACTAACCCATGTTGCCTCCTGAAATCAGTTTTTATTTTCTTTGCTTGCTCTTTGTGAAATATTTCTTTCTACTTTTTCTGAAGGTTCCTTAGTCTCAAAACTTTCCCAAAACTATTCTAAGCTTTGGATCTGTATTCATGATTCTGGATTCATTGGTGGTATAGGGCAGTAGGCGAGAGAGCAGGATATCATAGACATAAGAATGTCCAGTGGTTGCCTCCTTGAATTCTTTAGAAAAGAAAGGAAATTAGGCATGCTTTTTTCTTCTTCTTAGATGCTGCCATTTAAGCCATACTTTGGTATTTCTATGGTGGCCCACAGAAGTAAATGGTGTTTATATCACCTTGATCCAAGTTTCAGTCATAGTAGTTATTATTCAACAGAGCAGCTTTCATTCTATTATGACAAATCAGAGCCCAAGAACTCACTTGTGGGTGAAGGGTCTTCTCTGAATATAAAGCAGAATGTGTCCACGTAAAAAGTACAAATCCTAGAAGGTGGTGAGTCATTGCCACCTGGTGGTTAAAGCAATTTAACCTTCTATGTCAGTAGAGAAATTAGCAATGGCTCAGTTGGTTAGTTAATGCAATTTTACTGACTTTTGGCAAAGGAGACACTTATTTAGTGACAGATGGTTTTAAATGTGAAATAGATTAAATCTGTACCCAAAATTCCTTTCTGTCTCTCCGTATTCTCACACTTTCTCTGATTTTTCCTGTCTTTGTGCTCTACTTTTGTAGAATTAGAACACTATCTTACCAAAGCTCCAGATTCATGATTTCATACACTGAAGTTCATTCTGAGATAGGCTTCATCTACATATATCTTGATTGCCCTGAAGACATAGTCATAAAATATTCAAGGCCATTTTTCAAAGATTTGTCGTCTCTGTAGACTTCAAAATCTTTATATATGTATATATATACATATTAATATGTGTGCATATATGTGTATGTTTGTATATGTAAATATATGCTATATAATATATACGCATATATTTGATAAAGTTTCTAACTATGCTTTAAATATAATTATTTGGTATTGTCATGATGTGTCAGAAGCTAGGTGTATGATATGGGGTCCAGACTAAAAGAATGGTATAGTAAATATCTACCTCTACAACAATGATTTCAGTAATGACTGGTTCATGACATTAAATAGGATAATGAAGGTGAGGAGAACAAAAGAAAAATTTATGAAATGGCTTTACATCCATTGTAGTCCTTCTGATTTCATTTAATATCAAGACAATTATATGTAGAAAAAAATCATGATGCTTCAGTAAAAGATGTACTGTTCTACAAATGCAATAATAGATTAATGTAGTTGATAGTCTAGTTACTTCTCAAAGTTTTTGCCTCAAGGCAACAATACAGCACCAGCTAAAGCCACACACATATTATTAGCAATCCATGTTCTTCTTTCCTTAGCAATTTTATGTCTCCATAGTTTCAGGAACATCGTGGAAAATCATGTGTCCCAAATGACAGTTTCTCTTTTCAGATATGGCAATAACTTTGTCCATATTCCCTTCGTTTCATGATGAAATGCTTTCTTGGGAAAGGTTCAGTAGTATTTATTCTGCACAGTGTGGGGTATTTAGTATTAACCACTGTTCCTTTTTTTTTTTTCCTTCTAGCAATGAGAGAAGTGATCTGGTGAAAGCATTTAAAGTAAATAAACGTATAAAAGTGAAACCACAGAAAAGTATACCACATTATCAATGTTATTATTAGACAGCCAAGGAAGCAAGCCCTGTACCATTGAGCTGATCCATTTTGATGATCCATTTTAGAGCTCATACTTGTCTCCTAATCTTGAGCTGTGATTTCACCGACCAGAATATACGTGCATTTTTTTCTAGCCGTATAATCATGCATAAAAATACAACAAAAGGGGGTTGGTTAAACACCCTTCTCCCTGTTTGTCAGCAGTACATCTATCTCATTGTACAGTTTATATCTACAGGATCCCATAAAGACCGCTATGCATCAGGAGGAAAATATACTTTCTAACATTCAAAGTCAATGATGCAGATAATAGGAATCAGCATCCTCAGTGTGGGATACACACTGTCCTCAGTCCCTGGCCCAGATGTTGGTAACAACCAATAAACTGTATTATACACATATATTTAAAAAAGCAGCTTGAAGAAATGGCCTGCTTAGCTAGATTTATTAGGAGAGATCTTTAATATGCCATATGGCAGCTTGGCTCTTCCAAGCAGCACAGCCCTGTGCAGGAACATATTGGAGTGTGATGACCAGCCCCAGGACAAGCACTGATGCTTCCCCAGGGAAAACAAATGCTTGCTGCAGGATTTTTCACCAGTGTCACCCATGATATGTCTCCTACCGGTCCATTACTCCCCAATATGGTTTCAATCAGAGCCAGGGTCTCTATTACCCCTACTGTTTAGAGATATCTTCTGAGGAGGCGGGGATTGGTAGAAAGAGAGGACAGGGCTGAGATCCATCATGTTATTTAACATCGCTTCTGCCTTTTTATTGAGACACTTTGTGTAGGAAATACAAACTAGGGGATTTGCAATGGTTTTAAGGGCTATTATTCAAGTAAATGGAAAAGTGGCATCGGGTATGTTGTTTAGAATACTAGAGAGCACAAAATAGATTTTTCTTCTACTTAGAGATGGCTGTGCGAGGACTACTTTTCTTTATTAAAACATCATGTCTTCCACGCATAAAGGCTTTTCTTGGAATGATTTGTATCAACCTTATACTTCCTTTTCATTAATGTGCAGGAAAATTTTATCAATATTTTAGAGCTGTTAGGGAATAGTCACTGTGATATATGCACATTTAGCTGCATCTTTTCAAGTCAAAAACGCAAACACAATTTCTGGCCAAGGTAAAGAAAACTTTCATGGTTTAAACAAAATCTTCATTATTTAATTTTTGGTAAATATTTCAGGTTCTTGCTGTGTCCAGGCGCTAGATTTTTTAAAATGAAATGCCAAAACATGTTTGTAAATGCAAGCTCAGTGAATGAATAGAGAGACGTTTAAAATTAAGCCATGATAAGAATATAGTAACACCTATGATGTGATATTCTTGTTAAAATGCAAAAACTGAGTTTAATCATGAGGAAACATCAAGCAAACACAAATTGAAGATCATTCTACAGCACAGCTGGCTTGTAATCTTCCAAAGTGTCATGGTCATGAAAGTCAGGGAAAGACCAAGGAACTGTTCCATATTGAAGGAGACAAAAGAGACATGACAAATAAATGAAACATATTATTCTAAATGGGCTCTTTTGACTATTAAGGGCATTATTGGTATAATTGGTGAAACTTGGATGGAGTCTGTGGATTAAATGGAAATAAATATATTAATATCAATTTCTTGGTGATAATTATATAATGGTTTTATAAGAAAAACATCTTTTTTTGGTGGGAAATACGTAATAAAATATGCAGAAATGATGGGACATCATGTCGAAAATTTATTCTCAGATGGTTCTGTAATAAAAGTTCTTTATACTATTCTTGTAATTTTTCTCTGAGTGAAAATACTTTATAATAAAAAAGTAACACTAAGCTAACTTTATATCTCACTTTTTAATTTTTTGCTGATGCTACAAGTAAAGCCAACCAAATTTAACAATCACATTAAAGGGATAAATAGCTGAATACTTATCATTCTTATCATTGAAATATATTAGTGATGTAAAATTTAAATAATTATGAAATAATTTGATGAGTAAAATGACATTTAATATTTTAATTTGTTCCTAAATCATGTGATTACTTTTGGATAATATTATTAACCTATCTGGGCAAATGCCATAGAAACAGTTGTAAAAATATTATACCTTTTTCACACAATGCTTGCTGTTCAATTCAATGAGAAGTTTCTCATTAACTTTTTAGAATGCAATTTTCTCTTTGTAGCAAGGCCAATTTCATCTATAAATACAGTGTCTTTGACAGAAAACTTGTAGTACTGTAGGCACTGTCTTGTTTAGCCTTTGAGCATTAACTGATATTTGAGTAGTGATATTTGCAGAAGAGCTGTTATGGCTTCAAGCTGATAAGTCTTTAACTGTTTTTTTCCCTAAAGCAACTGCAAAACAATTCACTTGGAAAATTTTACAATTAGATTTTGCCTTTCCACTTAGCCAATACTGCTTATTACTTTATTCTTTCTCTGCAATCTTTGAATTTTTAAAATATACTAATATATTTGTTTTTTTCCCCTACCATGTTTATATTGATGAGGAGTTAATTGTGGAATAATGAACTCAACATGAACATAATCCAGTTCAAATTGTGTTCATATTTATCTTTAATAATAATTTATTTTAATATGGTAGGACATATGTATTGGGTTTCTGAGCAAATGCATGCTGAGTGAGACTGTGTTGCTTTTTTGAGTAGTTGATAGGATGATGTGGTATAGAATTTTTGCAGTGAAGAAGGAAGGTAAAATATAATGATGACTAGGCAGGGAATTAGTAAGAATTTTATTTAACATCAAATTCAATGTTTTTAGTCTTCTGAGATGAAGACAATGAGACCCGGAGAAACTATAGGATTTGTCCATGGAAACCCAGAAAAACTACAGTATTTCATTGAATGAGGAATATCAGATATAAACTAAGTGTCACTGCAAATATCTTGAGATTAACTCTGGGAGAGTTTCTATAGAGTACTTGCCTTGTGTCGTTTAAAAGCTCTGTATTATTTTACTTTTATAATTTATTCCTGGTGGCCCATTTGAGCCTAGAATTCATGATAAAAATTAACTTTTGTCATAAATTGGTAATTTTTTAAGGTTACTGGACTTTATTTTCTCCTTTACGGTCCAAGTAGCTGACAACTTGGTATCTTTTTTGCAGACTTGTCCATTCCATGTGTAAATCTTTCATCTCTTTCCTTCTCTTCCTCTCTGAGATACATTTCAAAATTTAGGCATTTTTCTCTTTCTCTGTGACAAACAGAACAGTTGTGTTCAATCCTATTTCATCCAGGTTTTCTGTCTAGAACAGACAGGAAATGGTACATTGTTTGGGCATTTAAGAAGAGAGAGGCGGTGTCATTGCTATGGTGATGTTTCTATAGGTCACTTGCCAGTGGCACACCTTGTGGCATCTGTTGTAGATTACCAGTTAGGAAGTAGAAGAAGAAAGTGCAGAGGGCTCCATTAGACTACAAGCTACTGGTAGGTGACTTTCCGGAGATACTGGCAGGAAGTTATGCATTTTCAGGATACAAATGAGAACTCTGCAGAAAGAGGGAAGAAGTTTTTTCTCCTCTTTTTGGCTGAGGGAGTTGTTATCTTTCTTGATATGAGTTTAAAAGGAAGCACTCAGTGACTTGTTAACAAAATATTAGAAAGCATAGAAAAATTATGTGCATCACAAAACCATATCCATAGGTTTAAAAGTAAAGGTTGAAAAGGGAATTAATTTAATTTCCCTTGTTTTATATTTTCATGGTAGGGATATTTTAAATATTTTATTTTTCCTAGTGGGTATTTAGAGAACTACAGGACAGGTATGGAGGGAGATTTTATTTTGTTTTCTATAGCTTCTAGGGAAAAAGGTCAGGAAAAAAGAAGTTCGCCTGAAATTTAGCTTCCTCACTTTTAGTTATAGGTAGATCATTTGACATTATAAATATTTCTGCATTTTTAAAAATATTCACATATATTTTACTTCAAAAATATTGACATGTTATTAAAAATAGAAGACACAAATCTTACTTTTAACCAACTTGTTTCATATTTCATCATATTCAAAATGACTACATTTAAATTCAAAAAGACTTTTGATGGAGAGAAATTTTAGAGCTAAAATAAATGTTTTTTTAAAGAAGAATGTATTCAAATAAAAGAACCTTCTCAAGAAATCTATAGTCAATTTTTTTTTCAAAATTTCAACTCATAATGTTTATGCCCAGAAGCAGACATACTGTTATATTTGAGTAATAATTATGAATTCTCAAGTTCAAAGTTATTATTTAACATAGGGGAGAGATTTCTTTACATGTGACTTAAACATTTGGTTTTGAAGGAGCTTATAACTTCCCCAACCAAAAATTATTAAAGTGGATCAAAAATATTATAAATTATGAACAAGGAATAAGCAATTCACCTGAACTTTCTCAAAAGCTTAAAATATCTGCATAGTTATTAAACCAAAATGTTACTGTAACTTTCATAACTATGAAACAGCCTTTGGTAATGTGCTTAATTTACTTCTAGAAATAAAAGTCCAGTAATGCCAAATACTTGATCAGTATGCTTTCTTTTGAGTCAAGTGATTTTTTTTAGTTGTCTTTTCTTTATGTATATATGCATGCTACAATTTCCAAATGAATTTTCTTAAAAATTATTTGTTGCTTGGGGTTTTGGAATTTATAATATATTATCCTGTAGAAACAATGATTTAACCAGTAATTGTATCCTGGTGAATGTTATTTTACCCCAGATCACTTACCTGATGCCAATGCCTAGTTATTGAAAGAACAAGAATTTCAACACCTATGCAACTTTAAATCACCGTTTCTCTCCACTATCACCTTAGGTTTGTATCTGATCTTAAGTACCTCTGCTTGGGGTACCTATTCATGTGTAAACTAGAATCATATCGTGGCTGAAGGCAAAAACTCAGGAGCTAACCCTGCTGTTTGTAGGCTATGTGATCTCTGGAAGATTAGGGAACTTCTTCAGCCTCAGTTCCTTTAACTGTAAAATGGGACTGATAACCAAAGCATCTGGCTCAAAGAGTTATTATAAAGATTAAATTAAAGCACTTAGAATAGTGCCTAGCACATGGTAAGTGCCATTTAAGTACTAGATGTCATCGTTATTATCATTAAATTTGCTTCAAAGTTATTTTCTAAAAATATTTGTGAAGTAAAGATATTTAGTAAATGTTTGCCCAATATTTGATTCACTAAGCTTGAGAGTTTTGCAATATCCTTTCTACTTTTTCTAACCATGTAGCTAGTATGAACTTTGGCTATAAAATATGTGTTGATGATGTGTGTTTCCAGAAAGCCCTCAGATTAAGTTTTAATAAACAAGATTAAAAATTACAGAATGCTTAATTCTTGCTTGCAGTGTATTTTGCTCCAAGGTCAATTGTGTTTGTTCTGGCTTATTTTTCCATAATGCATTATCCTAGTCTTGAGCCCAAAAGGAGACATGCCCTATGAAGTGATTAGACATATGAGAAGATGCATGGGAAATGAGCATCTAAGCTCTTGACTTCCCAGATAGAAATTTATAGCCTGAAATGGTAAGTTACATAGAGGTGATATGAATTAAAGATATTAAAAGGGTTCATGCAAAAGCCAAAGCTCTATATATCTGAGTGAAATATATAGATATTCTGAAAATAAAACTCACTTGCAAACATATATTGCAATTTTTGTTTATAATCAATACTACCAATCAAGAATTACTTCATTACTTTAAATCATGATTACTCAGTGAGCTCATTGACATTCACAATTATTTATGTTTGCTCGGTACCAGAAGGAAACTCACTTGATATGAGTGATGTCACCCAATAAAATGACTTGAATGCATATTTGAAATTACATCCTCTAGTTTCATTCAAAAAAGAAGGCACATTTTAAAAATTTTAAGTGCTTAAGTATGCAATACAATAAAGGCTAAAGGAAACCATTGGACCTCATAATTTTTGCTCTGCATTTTATCTTTATTTTTTTTTTATCAGAATTTGAGCTAAATACCCAACACTATCTTGTAGCAGAGAGAGAAAGATTTCAAAGCCAATCTCTCTTATCCATGAGGTTCAAAGCCAAGGCTTCTCAATAATGTAGCAATTATTTTTTAAATGGCCTTGAAGATTTGTGATCTTGGGTATAGACTATCTAATAAGCATTGATTACTTTCATTCTGTTCTAATTTAATTCTACTCTTTGTGCCTTTTATAGCTTAATGCTTTTATGTTACAAATAAGGATCAAATGAATAAAGTAAGCAAAGAAGATATTCATCCATTCATAGAACTATCCCATCTTATTTTTGGAATGAATTCAACACACTAAGATGGTTAATTTGTAAGTTTTCTTTAAAAATGTTATTAGAAGTATAGCATTGAAGTACAAGAGAATAATTCTTGCTGTCATCTCTGCATTTGTCATACCTTTATGGAGTGAAAGGGCAGGAACTTGGATAACATACAGGATGGTATTCAACTGTTGGTTCTGCCATTTGCTTTTTGAGGTATTTAAACAAGTTGCTTGATCCCTCAGCATCTAAATTTCCTAATTTATAAAGTCAGTAATGGTGATACTTACTTGATGAGGTTTTTATAAGGATTATATAAAATAATTGATATTAGAAGGTTTGTCACAGAGTAGATTCACAGGCAAGCTACTTTACTTCATTGTAATGTGCACAGATTTGATAACTCAAAGCACAAGATTCAAAGAGAAAACTCAAGAAGTGGTTGTCATTCTGAATGTTTTGTAACACATAGAAAATTTTCAGTGGTTCCTCATTATCCAAGGCAGAAATCCAAACCCTTTAGCCTGGCCCTAAGCTCTTTTCTAGTCACATCCTTCACTACTCCCTTTAAAATAACTCTCCATTCCAACCAAAGGTTATATACTTACTGGACCCTGCTTTTGATGTATCTTGAGCTTGTTGTGTCAGAGATTGCTTTCCTTCCTTCCTCCTATTTACCAGTTCTTTTGATAAGGTCCAGCTCAAGGGACAGCTTTTCAGGGCAGTTTAAAGACTGAAATTCACAGGGTTGTCTTCTTTCCCTGACTTTCCAACACTTACTGCCTGCACATCTCATTAGGTACTTAATCATATAAAGCCCTCTGATAATAATATAAGTAAAGTCAGCAAAAGCCTGGAATAGGGCTCCTGTTTGCATAGAACTAGGTACCTAAGACACCTTCCATTCATATATATTGGAAAAATGTCTTTCTTCATTAGTATTGGTCTTGTGCACTGCTGTTTAGCCATAATTTTGTACCTCTGTTGTCATCAGAATTGTGTATAGCCTTAAAAAACAAAGCCACAAATAGTGCCTTAAACAAGATAGAGTTTTAGCACTTCATGCAAAATTATTTGCAAAAGTTTTGATTGGGGCATTCTAAGGCTGGTGTAGCAGCTGTTCAGCCATGTAGAATCTAGTTTGTTGACGATTTTCTGCTCTATCTCTACAATCTGGCTCTTGTCTTTACAGTAAAGTCATTGGATCCACATTCTGTTGCAGTAGGTTAGAGATGGTAGGAGGAATGGGCAAAGGGCAAGCTCTACCTCTCTTTTAAGGAAGGAACCTGGAACTTGCCAGACAACACCACTGCTTATGTTTCATTGTCAGAACATAATCATGACCTTAGCTACAAGGGATATAGCATATTCTGGGTGTCCCTAGCAAAAAAGAGTGAGTTCAATGACCAGATAAAGGAAGGGAGAATGGATACTGGCAGTTTGCTAACAGTCTGTGCCACACATCTTTTCTAGCTATCTTGATAGTTGCTTGAGGGCAGAAATAGCAACTAACCTTGTACCTTGCAACATTTCATGACATGACTAGAAAACAAACATTTCCATAAACCTTCTAAGAAAGATGAAAGAATCTCAGATGATGATACCTGGAGTATACAATTGTTTTCAAATATGTAAGTTATAGAGTCAGTGTTCACGCTTCTGAGGCTAGAAAGAGGAAGAATAACAAGACTAAGAATCAGGATGGTTTTACTTTAAGAGTGATAAGACAAACATGCAGCTTCTCAGTCTAACAGAGTCCCAAAGGATGGTATTTCCTTCATGGGATCAGCAGGGTCCAGGGACAGGACAAGAATTTAGATTTTAATCCAAGCACCCAGAGTTAATTTAACAGAGGAAGATTGGCCCATGTCCCCCCAATATACAAACAATACGTGTATAAAACAGAATTACAGTTTAATTTACAATGCTCAATTTGCAGTTCCTTTTCAGTGCTTGGAATACGTTTGTTCATTACCTCGTGCGATAAATATCATGGACCATGGAAATCTCCATTAGTAATTAAAATGCTACTGGCAAGCGGGTATCAAAGAGCAACAAAATGAATAGTCTTGAGGGATATTTTAGCTAAGTCCTTGTGATTACTGTTAAGCATCCTTTTGCCCCAAAGGTGAACACCTTTCCAGTGAATGGCAATGGGACCCCCAGATCCTGTCTTTCTTCCCAATACTTGGAGATGGATTAACACAGCCTAGTTTTTGCCCTCTGGCTTCTTTAACTGGCTTCATGATAAACACACCCTTCTGTTCATACATCCTTCAGATATATTAATACCAAGTCATTTCTCTCATACACCTTCATGTGATTTCCAGGTCCTATTGTACCTTAACCAGGGAGATTTTGGCTGCTTCAGATGACTCTGGCATGCAGTATGTGTGAATCTTAGCACTCAAAGTGTAACCTAGTTTGGCCAAGTTTTGAAGACTTTTCTTATAGTCCCATCTACTTGTATCTCAGGGTATAAAAATAAAAGAACTTTCTAATTGGTCCTCAAGTTTGTGAAACCTAGAGTTCACCACCAAGGGGTGTTTTATAAGTTCCTTTGAACTGTTTAGATATTAGATTTGGAAGTTTTGGCCTACCATTAGATCTGGAAGAAGTCATAGTAGGCAATGTGTCCATGTCCTAGAAACACTTGGGGTGGGGGGAAAAGAGAGGAAGAAGAACATGATCATGATCATCATCATCATCATCATCAACAGCAGCAGCAGCAGGAGCTCTCTTTGTTAATCGGGGTTTACCTATACCCTCACTATCTTCCAAGTTTCCTCTGAAAAGCCTGGTAATGTGTGAATGTTCTCTTCCCTCTCTTTCTTCCTTCCTCCTTTCATGGTTCCTTTTTGCTTTCTTCTTCTTCCTTTTTATTTCCCCAATAACCATGGCCTTAACTTAAACTATGTATAAAAGTTTTCTGAGATAAGGGTTGCTTAACTATGTGGCTCATTTTTTAAAAATATATATTTTTTATTTTTTAAAAGATACTCAGATTACATAAATGTTACACAAAAAAATATAGGGATGACCATATGCCCCACTTCCCACACCTCCCTCACCCTCCCACATAAACAACATCCTTCATTAGTGTGGCACATTCATTGCAATTGATAAACACATCCTGGGGCATTGCCACTGAGCATGGACCATAGTTCACATTGTGGTTTACACTCTTTCCCACACATTTCCGCAGGTTATGAGAAGATATAAAATGGCTTATATCTGTCGTTGTAATATCATTCAGGACCATTCCCAAGTCCTGAAAAAGCCCCCATATTACACCTGTTTTTCCCTCTCCATGTCCCCAGAGCCTGCAGTGGTATGTGGCTCATTTTCACTGCAAACCATCCTGTGTAACAAAATGCCATTTTTATTACTCTTTATCTTTGATCCCGAATATATAACCAAAGGAGAGTGATGACAGATCCAATGGGAAGCAAAATCAGGGACTATATTTATGTTTTTTTTCCCCCCGGAAAAATAAGACTAAGAGATATTTTCATGCAAAATAGAAAACCTGTTGCATTTTCATGCAAATGATTTGTTGACACTAAAGCTTTGGAAGCTAAAATTAACATGTTTCTAAGCATCTAACTTCCTACTAAGAAATAATGTTGGTTTCAGAATTAGCTAAAAGACAATGAACTAAGTGGGCAATGTGGGAAAACTTTGATCTCCATTGGTGTGTGCAGAGGTTAGTCAATAGAAAAATCAGACAGACCCAAGAGCCATCTGACTGGAACATCCGATATGAGGAAGTCCACTCTGGAGGAGTGTTCATCTGCTGTGCAACTGCCAGGATAACCGGGGCTTTTGCTTCATAAAGTCACAAGCATGTCTTATCTGTAACTTGTCAATTAATTGAGGAGGCATGAGAACTAAAAAGAGAGGAGATAAACTGCCAACTCTTCAGGAAGTTTTTTCAAATTCTGTGCTATCGGGTCATTTTTATAGTGTATGGGTTAGTTAGAGAGACGAGAAGGACTGGAAAAAAAAACCTGGAGAAAAGACTCTGAAGATTTTGTATCCTATTACTTTTAGAGTCTGTGAGTAATTTTCAACTTAGCACGGTTCATTGGCTAGCAAAAAGCGATGAAGAAGTAGTAATCATTATTTGTCAGTGGAACACTTATCCTTTTGACAGAATACCCCTGGATGGAGGGTTTACCCAGCTTCTAATATCCTGCCTCTCCCCCTAGAATATTCTCAAGGAGAGAAGATTTGAATGGAGAATGATCCTCTATTCGGGGAGTGTGAGATTCTTACTTTTATTAAAAGTAATTGCAGGTGAGAAAAGTTGAGAAACCTTATTTTGGACCAGTTATTACCTGATCACCTGTTTATCTTTTAAAAAATGTTTTGTAGGCCCCATTCTCAGCAATTTTGATTCAGTAGCAGGCCTGCTTTAGAAACACGGAATTCAAACATTGTAAACTCTTTGCGGGTGGGCCACATCTGTGTCTTCTGAGTGTGCAGCATGGACAGGTCATATAGAACAGGGCCAATAAATGTTGGTTGAAAGAATGTGCTTGAAATATAAGGAACATATGTATATCAATCAAGTCCTTTTAGAATGCAAGGAATAGCAACTTGCACAGTTTACCTTTGTTAAAAAATGGTGGGAATAGAACGGGGCAGGATGGGGGACAAGGACAGAGTTCTTGTGCCAAGCCATTGGCACCTGTTAAGATATGCTTTACTACTCGTAGTATTCATGCCCTCCTCTGGGGTCTTCTTATTAGTTAGAATCATAAGTTGTAGGAAAAATGTAATTGCCTGCACAGTGATGGTGAAATGTTAGTCAATCTTTATACTTCTGTCTGGAAATGTCTATGTCCAGGAAATACATCCAAAGGTCCCATGCTGACATAACATGATGTGGTCAAAGGTTTCTGTATGAGACAAATGAGCATGAGAACAGGGGATGGAGACCTAAGCAGATAAGAAAAGCAGAAACTCCAGAAGTAAAATGTCAAAGGATTTTGGAAATGACAACTTGGAAACCGTGCCCCAATACAGATGCCAAGATGTAGATAACATAGGCATGGCAGACTTCACAAGTTGGGGTGAAAATAACATCCCCAACCAGTATTCTAAATTGTACACTCTACAAATCCATGCACACTCTGCTCCCTTGAGCTATTCTTATGATTTAAATATTTATTAAACCTAAGTGTTTATCAGTATCTAGGGTGGGGTAGTTGGAAGAACAATCTTAATGGCTTCTGTGATATGGAACTAAAATCTGCCCTAGTGTTGCAAACACCATCAGAGATTGCTTTGGAAAGGGTGCTGTAGCACTACCCCAGAAAGCTGGTGCCACAGGTGCCAGGAGGGAAGTCCAGGGGGATTTTCCATTTGGTGCTGCTACGTGGGAGTCAGTGGGTTTGAGTATGGAGGACAAATACCCTTCCTCAGATTATTCTCCAGCCAAGGAGTTCAATGATTTCTTCAATGATTTCAGCTCTTTTAAGCCTTCCTGTATATTGATATTCATTTTTATATGGCAAAGAAATATCTCTGCAGCAGAGAAGTGTTTCTAAGAACAAGCCACTTTTGTCTTCAAGGGCTAAGTCCCTGTTTGTTCCACTACATGGGGTGCTGGTATAGATTCCTGTCTGAGCCATTGTAGTTCTTTCTGAACAGATCGTTTTACTGTCCAGGGTTAGCTCAGGCAAGGCAGCTCATGCTAGGCTAAAACCCTTATAAATCTTTTAGTCTAACATCCACACATAACCTAACCAATGACAAAACTTTTCTCATCAAGAGTCTGCCAGTAATTGCCACCTCAGGGTTTCAGAAATACCATCCTTTCTTCTTTCTGGGTTTTGTTTTGGGGCCATGGGAATTTTATTCCTGGAGGGTGGGGTTTTCCCTTTGCTGATGTTCTTTTTCAGGATTGTTTGGGATATTCTGGGTCTCATGTATTTCCATATGAATTTTAGGATCGGCTTGTCAATTTCTATAAAAATCCTAGCTGGGATTTTAATGGGGATTATTGTGTTGAATCTGTAGATCAATTTGGGAATTATTGCTATCTTAACAATAATAATTTGTCCAATCCATGGGCATGGGATGTCTGTCCATTTGCTTAAATCTTCTTTAATTTCTTTTACCAGTATTTCATAGTTTTCAGTGCACTAGTCTCATCCTTCTTTTGTTAAATTTATTGCCAAGTGTTTTTTCTCTTTGAGTGCTATTGTAAATGGAATTTTTTCTTAACTGCATTTTTGGATTGTTAATTGCAATTGAAATGCAATTGATTTTGCATCCTGCAACCTTGCTGAACCCATTTATTAGTTCTAATATTTTCAGTGACTCCTTAGGATTTTCCACATGTAGAATCCTGTCATCTTCAATTAGAGATAGCTTTACTTCTTCCTTCTCAATCTCAATGCTTTTTGGTTCTTTCTCTTTCTATATGTCCTGGCTAGGAAATCCAGTACAATGTTGAATAGAGGTGGGGACAGCCTATTATCCTTTTTTTGTTCCTGGTCTTAGGGGGAAAGCTTTCAGTCTTTCACCATTAAATAGCATGTTAGCTGTGGGTTTTTTGTAGATACCCTGTATCATGTTGAAGAAGTTCCCTTCTAATGTAGCATCTCAGGATTCCTCACCACCCTGGGCTTATTGCTACTTTTGTTTGGTTGCTTTTTTCATTTAATACTCGGCTAGACTAGCTCAGTGACATCTACCTTCCTCCTGCCGTGTGAGGCCTCTGGTGTCTATTGGCAGAAGGCACAGTCTTGGGCATGTGGACGGTCTTCCTGACACCCTCATGCTGGAAGTCCTGCTCTTCCCATCCCTTTCTTAGAGGTTTCAATTCCAAGGGGGTATTTAGAAAGACAGTCTTTGCCAATGTATGAAGAAAGGGACACTTCTCCAGGTTAATATGTGTTTCTTGCTTCAGATTTATGACTAAGGGAGGTTATTCGAGGTATTTTTTTTTCCTTTTCAATGATACTGTTTCTCAAGGTGCCTTGGTGTGTCCCCCTTAAAACTTTGTTGTCCAGTATCGTAGCCACTAGTCCCACATGTGGCTTTCAAGCAACTGTAATATGGCATATCCAAGTTGAGATATGTGGTAAGCACATGCAGGATTTCCAAAAGTTAGTATGAAAAAGCAATATAAAATAGCTCATATTTTTATATCGATTACATGTTGAAATGGCAATATTTTGTATATGTTGAGTTAAATAAAATACATTATTAAAATTAATTCCACCTTTTCTTATAAAACTTTTTAAATGTGGCTACTGGGAAACTTTAAATTATATATGTGGTTCACATATTTCTTTTGGACAGATCTGTTCTAGATCGCTTGGTCCAATCAGCTGTGAAGGGAATGGGGTCACATGCCAACTTTCCTCAGAAGGAGCTGTGAGTTTGGCAGGCCCACAAATATAATACATTCCTTTCTATTACTGGCATCCTCAATATTTATTGGTTCCCAGGTTCACTGTACATTGAGAGGTCAGATATGGAATATTGAAGGTGTGTATATCCAGAAAATAGTCCCCTCAGCTATAAGAATAACAATTATTATCTGTATTGTTTTTCAATTTATAAATACTTGCACATGCTAATCATATCTCATTTGTCCCCAAGGCAACGCTTTGACATAGATAGGAAGTTATTGTTAGTAACTATTTTAGGGTATTTTGAGATGGAAGCTCTCTAAGGTTAATTAATTAGAACAGATATAGTAAAATAGCATTTCTTTTTGTCCTGTGGTAATCAAGTTTGATACAACAAATATATTTGGACCTTTATTTACTTCAAAGGACTGGCCACAAATGATTCAGAAAACCTTTAGTAACCTTTAATCTACTAGGGAAACTAAAATAAACAAACATATGATTACAATTTAATTTTTATATTAACTTGATTTAAAAAGATATTTACATTCAATTAGAGAGAATAAAGGCAATAAAACAGGGTCAGTCATAGTTTAAAACAAAAACAAAACTAGTATATTTGTAATTGTGGTTTGGTTGGTTGGGTAGACTAAAGCATCTCCTTTCCCTAATCCCATCTAACAAAGGAGAGCTAATCTAAGAATATAATCATGGAAGTGTATAAAATTTAGTTCGTAAAGATTTTCATTGGAATATTGCTTATGAACACTTTGGCAATAATTTAATGTTTCTCAACATAGGGAATTAGCAAAATAAATGATGAGACATTCACAAAAGAAGACTATGAATCAATTACAATTATTGACCTAGAAAATATTCATAATATATTGCTAAGCAATAAAATGGTTTAAATAGCAAACATTGTATCATCATATCTTTTATGATATGACATAATATATATAACATTGTAACATCATTGTTATCTAAATAATCACTGTATTCATATTTCTCTCATCTCTTTTTATGTGTGTGTATATATATATCTTCTATATAGACATCTATATCAAGATATATGTGTGTATTAGACAAAGCTACATCTCTACAAGTAGGTAAGATAAAAATGCGCAAATATTAACAAAGGTTGGAAGAAATTTGGAGGATTTTTATTCTCTTCTCCTACCTTCACAATTTTACAATGGAAATATATCATTTTGTGGTCATAAAAGTTCTTTAAGATAAAGTTTTATAGAATATCAAGTATTTTAGATGAATCATGAAGGATAAGAGGAATGTAAATTGCTCATAGTTTCTATCAGACTTAACATTTATGAATATGATGTCCATTAAATTATTTTCTCTATTATCCTACAGTGGAAATCATCCTTTAGTTGCTGAAGTTGCTTATAACGTGGAGACAATTCATTCTGTGATAGCAAAAGGTAGCTAATAAGAGGAATATAATAGAGCTTTTCTTTCTAGGCCTTATGAAAAAAATAGCTAACATTTCTCTGGTTAAGAAAAACCTAGGACTTTAGAAATTATAGACTACATATTTAAACTAGAGTTAATGAGCTTTTATGTTTTCCAACAGAGTGTAAGAACTCTCCTCTAAAAGGAAGTTGTTTAGAAAGATTTAAATATTCATATTTTCTCATTATTTTAAAATCACTAGAAGATGGTATAGCTCAATAAAGTAGTATTATTTTAAATAATAACAAGAACTTCCAATTAAAATAAACATTAAAAGTTCTATTCATCTTCATTTTTCAAGTTGCAATCTAATAATAATCTGGTACAGAAATGGGTATGTCTAAAGATTATACTTAAAAATATTATAACAGAAAACAATAACAATATCAGCAAAGATGAAAAGTTACTTTATTTTTTAAAGATTTATTTTATTTATTTATTTCTCCCCACCCCTTCGTTGTTTGCACTTGCTATGTCTTTTCATTTTCCTTGTTTTTTTAGGAGGCACCGGGAACCGAACCCAGGACCTCTGATGTGGGAGGGAGACACCTAATCGCTTGAGCCACCTCTGTTCCCTGCTTTGATGTGTCGCTCATTATGTTTTTCTTCTTGTTCTCTTGTTGTGTCATCTTGTTGCATCAGCTTGCCATGCCTGCCTGTTGTGCCAGCTTGCTGTCTTCTTTAGGAGGCACTGGGAACCAAACCAGGGACCTCCCATGTGGTAGGCGGGAGCCCAATTGCTTGAGTCACATCTGCTTCCCTGAAATGTTGCTTTAAATACTTTTAAATGTGACTGAAAACAAATTTAATTGTATATTCTGCATATTCAGAGTAAATTGTTGTTTAATTTAAAAATAATAAACTATATGTTAAAATGTTATACATCAAGATATCTGGAATACTTTGGCAAATTAGTAAATCTATCAAGACTCAGAATTGTGGTTCTTAAAAGAGATTGACATTTATATCAAAACCATTTTGTCAATGCTATAGTAAATTATTTCTACTATTTTAATCAGTATCAAGGTATTAAGATTTAACAACCTCTCTAAATAGCTTCATTTTCCATTTGGTGGTCCTTAAAATCAATAGTCTAAGTATATTCTGTCAAGGTGAATGTTGGCCCATTTCTATCTGTTTTGTCCTCCTGGCTTGGTGCAATTTCTATTGAATATTAGGATATAGAAAATTGCATGTTTTAGTTTGCTAAAAGCTGCTGAAAGCAATATACCAGAAATTGGTTGGCTTTTATAATGGGAATTTATTAGGATAAAAGCTTACAGTTCTGAGACTGTGAGCATGTCCAAATCAAGGCATCATTAGTGATGTTGTCTGACTGCCAGCTGTGGGTGTTCAGGCACATGGCAGGGCATAATGGCAGCTCTGCAGGTCTTTGCCTTCTCTTACAGGCTTACTTTCTCCCTGAGCTCAGTTGTGGGTGATCAGGCATATGGCTTGTCTGTCCCCTCTCCTCCAGGTCTCATCTCTTTCAGCCTCTCGGGGGTCTCTTTCCCTGCCTCTGCACCTGGTCCCTTCATTCTGTCTCTGTATCTAAAGCTTTTTCCCCCTCCTGTTTATAAAGGACCCCAGCAAGAGGACCAAGACCCACCCTGGGCCAGGCCTCACTGAAGTACTCCCATCAAGGGCACCAACTGATCCAATTCAATCCAAGGGTCTTACACTCACAGGAATGGATTCGCTTCAAGAACATGATGTTTTCTGGGATCCGTAAAATGCTTCAAAATCTCACAGTGCACCTTCCAACTGGTTTGAAGCAAAAGTTTTGATTCAGTGCAGAACTTTTAGAGCTTTTCTTAAATAAGAACGTTTGCTTCTTCCAATGTTTCAGACCAGTTCTGTTACCTTAGATAATTCACATATCCTTTCTGGATTTTAGCTTCCTATTCTGAATAATAGAGAATATATTATCTTTAAATTTCCATCTAGTTTTAAAATCAAATGATCCTCAATCCTATCAGCCGCTTATGCCTTAGTGCGAGAAAGTTTACCTGAAAGCAAGTTTTGATAAGATGTTAAGTGATATTCAATATCATCAGGTGCCAGTCATGATACCTGTGATCATTAATTAAATCTCCTCAACAAACTTTTGCAGGAGGTGTGATCATCTTTGTTTCACATATAAGGAACTATTTCAGAAACAGCCAAATTGCTTGTCCATGACCACCTCACTGTTGGTGGCAAAGTTGGCGTTCAAAACCAGGTTTAGTTTATTTCCAAGTCTGAGCTCATGGTTAGCACATTGCCTCCCATACAGGTGCTGGGTTGAGACATAAAGACAGTGGGTGAATGAAAAAGTAAGCCCCACTTTAGGAGAAGGACAAGAATAGCTGATGGGGAAAATGAGGATAAATTCCACATTCTTTGAATTATCATTCCTTCCTTGGCTTGTTTTACCAGTTAGTTAATCTAAAGGGAAGTGGGTGGTTAAAGTCAACTTTTATATTTTGTAAATAAGAATAGTAAACCATTTGTGTTATTTTGCATTGTTGTCCATTGTTAGAGAAATCACAACCACCTGTTAAAGGGCCATCACCCAGACCTCACCTACCCTCACCTCCTTCTCTGGGGAAGTCACAAACACATGCTAAGAGGCCATCCTCCAGCCTTCTGATAGCACCCCCTCCTTTTCTACTGTGTGCCATTCCATAACCTAAGGTCTGGTTGGGCCTTTTAGTTTAACTTAGTATCCTCTCCCCCAGGTGGATAAAATCACACAAACAGTATGACCTGGTCCCTTTTCTCTGGCTCAAAAAGGGGCGTGCAGAGCTGCCGGTACCGACAGCGACCAGGGACAGTTTTCTTCCACCCTGGGAGACGGCCATGATGGGACTTCTTGCCTTGCTCTTTTGGACTTTTTGTACTGTATAAGTGATAAGGAGATTATTTGCCCTTTCTGGGCTCTTTATTCCATGCAAATAATAAATGGATCATTTGCTGAAAGTTTCTGTTGTGCCCTGAACCTATGTGCCCACTACATACCATTGTAGCAACTCGCTCTTTTAAAAAAACTGATTTGTGTATAAGGTTGTGTAAGTGGGGATTTCTGCAGAATAGACCTCATCTATGATTCTTCTAATTCCTGCAGTGGTTATGCCAGAGCTTTGTTTAATGCTGATGTGTCTGAAATTAAAAAATAAAAATCCACATAGAAAATTAGAAATATTTGAAACAAGTTATCTATTTCATTGACATTCTCAATCTTTGAATAAGAAAACCAAGAATAATATGACATAATGACAAGTTTTAGCAGATACAAATATAAGCATAAACACAACATAATGATAAGCAAATAAAATATACATTTTATAGCTAGCTATAAATACATATATATTGTATGTTTACATTCATTCACAACCATATTGTAATAGATATCTAAAGTAGAAGTAAAATTATTTATTATAAATTTCTTGCAGTTAACCATCTGTGATAAAACTCTCAGATTCTCATTAAAATTTTTATAAATGAGGAAAATGAGATACTAAGATTACAGACAATATTGAAAAGCTATCCTTTGAAATAAGCTGTGATTCCAAGTTTCCATTGGCTTCCTTGCTGAATGATATAGAGCAATTGCTTCACCTGCTGCACTTCTGGATTTTCTGGATTTGCCCCTGCATTACAGAGGCCCAGATAACATACTCCTATGCTCTGCCAGCTTGTTCTGTAATAAATCACCAGAGGCAACCACATTTGTTTAGCCCTATTTTAAAGGGTCTCTTGGGAAAACCTATGAGTAGAGAAAATATCACCAAATTAACTTTGGCAACTTCATCTCTTACAGCCAAACTCTTCTGTCTTTTGGTCTTTTGGTGGTGCCCTTATGTGTATTATTTGTTTTGAATATTTTGTTAGACCACAGCTGAATTAGTGAGGACTCCAGATCTTAGCTTCTATAAGGTTAGCTAGAACAAAAAGCAAGTCGTTGTTAAATATATTTAACAATGAGATATATTTCTTTGCTCAAGTATATTGTCCTACCCAGCTGAAGAACTATTTTAGCTATTCTTTCCCTTACTCATGGAAAGATTATTCCTGTCAAGCTTGCACAGAAATTGGATTTATAAACATATACATAAAATTGTAACTAAAATCATATTTGAGGCATTACTTTTTAAAGTATCTTTTATATATTAAGTAATAATAGCTTATTGTATAAGGCATCAAGAAAACAAAAATTCTATATCATTGCTTCAATAATACTTTCTGGGCCACACGTCTCCATAAAGGGTGGCTGAGGTTTCCTGCTTCAGCAGGGCTTGAAGGGAACAGGCACTTGGCCCTCTGAACCAGCCCCCTTAGCCTCCTTACGGTTGGACTCACCCAAGTCCCACTGCAGTCACTGGTGGCAACCCACCATGAAGACCACATCCCCATCCAGGTGCGCCAGAATGGCAGCTAAGCCTGGGAGGCTGCCATCAAGTGCCAGACCAACCTGGAGCTCTAGCCTCTTACAGCTATCAGTCCATGGCTTACTACTTCCATTGTGAATGATGCGGCTTTGAAGAACTTTGCCAAATAGTTCCTTCACCAACCTCCTGAGGAGAGGGAACATGCTGAGAAACTTATGAAGCTACAGAACCAATGAGACGGCCGAATGTCCCTTCAAAATATCAAAAATTCAGAACATGTGGACTGGGAGAGAGGGCTGAATGCAATGGAGTGTGCGTTTCATTGGGGAAAAGGGTGAATTAGTCACTATTGAAATGGCACAAACTGGCCATGGACACAAATGACCTCCCCTTGTGTGACTTCATTGGGGCTGATTACCTGAAGGAGCAGATGAAATCCATCAAGGAATTGGGTGACTAGTGACCAACTTGCTCAAGATGGGGCCCAGAGTAGGGCTTGGCAGAGTATCTCTTTGACAAGCACATCATGGGAACCAGTGATGAGGAGAACTGAGTCTCCCCAGAGCCTTTACCTTTTCTAAAAGTTGTGTCATCTACCAAGTCACTTCATTTGTACCATTCCTTCAAATAAAATAATTTGGAATGCCCTGCCCCCTATAATGCTTCCTGCTTTAGCCTAGAAATCTAGAATTCTAAAAATATAGGAGAAAATTTAGCAATCATGGCTCAAGCATATCATTTTACAGATGAGAAACTCACTTTCAAAGAGGTTATGTATGGGGTTTTCTGAAGGTCATACAGAAAACTAGCACGAAAACCTTAGAAGCTGTGTTTGTTCTGTTTCTCTAGCGTTTTTGGATGACTGTGTCAATGATTGAGTCAACTGCCCCATCAGATTCCCCATCTGGCATATGCAATCTCTTTAGAATACTAAACTTTATTACCAAAGCTGAATTTGAGATGGGAAAAAAAAAAGACAAAATAAAGAAAAAATATCTGAGAGGCTAGATGAGAAAAAAAATGTGAATGAAACAAGGGAAAACAAAAAAAAGTCTTGCCAACCCAAATGGCTGACCAACCAATGATTTTCTGAGCCCATGGGATACTGAGTGATGCAGTGGAAAGAAGGGTTTTGAAGTCTGACCTGTTTTAGAATACCTGCTTTTCACCTATTAGCAATATGAACTTAAGGAAATAATTTTGCCATTCTGGGATACCTCCTTGGTAGGTGGTTTACTGAGCAGCATGCTGTTTGCTCATTGATATCAGTTCTCATTACCCTCGGACTGTGCTCTACCCTGTAGAATAGACCTGCCTGACATGGTGGTGTGGATGTGCCAATCAAGGAGACCTTCAAACAGAATGTGGAGGTTGAGGTTTGCAGTTTACTATAATTAGAGACTAATTCACATTTAACACTGAGTCAGGGCTAACTTTCCTCTATTATCAATAAAAGCAGGACCTCTCTCTACCTCTGAATAGTTGTAAAATAGGTTTTCAATATGTAAGCCCTGTTGCCAAGATGAGGCTAAGCAAAACATGAAACAGGCAGGAGTGGATCTTGCCTGCCCTTTTCTTCCCTTCTGTTTCCCCTTCCTAAACCCTGCTTAATCAAACCTTCTTTATTATCCTCTTTCTTTAACAAAAGCTGATTCATGGGCAGAATCCATAACAAAATATGTAGGTGTTGCCTCATCCTGTGAGCAGGTGCATTTTAACACAAGGCTAAACAGGAAAGGAACAAACGTGAACGATTAAGACTTAGCATGGACCAGAGGATTCTTGATAGATATTGCATTATCTCATCATCTAAGTAATTCTGTGGGAGTTATCTTCATTATACAAATAAGAAAACAAAAAAGAAATAGAAACAATAGCAAGGAAGTGAGTGTGTGTGTGGGGGGCGGGGGCAGGGAGTGTAGGTGTGGGGTGACACAGCACATTGGCTTTGCTAAATGCATTCTGAAACTCTGATAACTGTGACCATAATTCTAGAGTGAGAGTCCTTCTTGATTCTATGTGGTTCTTTATTCTGAAGAAATTGCTGCTGTTGGAAGTTCTTTACCTGGTCAGTGCCTTGATTTCTTAAAGAGACAGAACAGGGCAAGTGCTTGTTGGGTTTCTCTTACAACAAGAGTGCTAGTCTTACAACTAAACTCTTTTCTGGTATTTCTTTTCATCCTGGTAGCCTCGGCTAGGTGATTTTAGGAAAATCAGATATACCCTCTTCCTCTAAGTCTTTCCTTCTGATCCAATTCTTCTCAAAAGTGGGTATGTATTGAAACTCATAAAAACAGAAGTTTACTTCCCTTTCCAGTCATTCTTAGGGGTCAATCCCATCCTTTCTGTTGCCAACCAGTTTTGATTTCTAGTGTGATGGTTAGGCTAATGTGTCAACTCAGCCAGATAATTGTGCCTAGTTGTTTGGTCAGGCAAGCACTGGGCTAATTGTAATACAGGACATTTATGGACTTCAGTCATCAGTGAGTTTACTGCATAGATGTCTGATTACATCTGCATCAACCAGGGAGATTGCCATCAGCAACGAGTGATGCTTTATCTAATCAGTTGAATGCCTTAAAAGGGGAAGTGATTTCAGCATTCAAAGAGAATTTCCCAGCTTGTCTTTGGACAGCCAAAGTCTCCCAGAAATTCATCAAGTACCTTCATTGGACTTTCATCAGAGCCCCTGGTTTGCAGCCTGCCTGTGGAACCTGGACTTGTGCATCCCCACCGTCACATGAGAGACTTATAAAATCTCTTACTATTTACAGATATCTCCTATTGATTCTGTTTCCCTAGAGAATCCTGACTAATACACCTAGCCACTCTTCTGTTTTTAATTTCTATGGCAAGTTTTCAAATTCCTCTATCCCCTTCTCTTTCACTTTGCCCTTTGATGTAGTCAAAATAAACTTTCTTGGGAGGTAGCCTGTGTCATCTTCTCAAAGACTTCTTGGTGAAGATGTTTTCAGAGTTCTGATAGACAAGTGCAGGAGTTGACAGACTCTTGAATCAGATGTTTGCAGTTTTTTCCAAGAACATTCATCCCCATCCCACCTTGTTCCAAATAAGTTTTTTTTGTTGCTACTAGAAGATATAAATTATGTTGTGATGAAATTCTTCAGTTTTTTTTTTTTTTTGCATGTGGAGCCAGAGAAGATAGTTTAAGAACTGCATTTGATTAGATCTTAATTAATAAAATAATAATAATAATAAGATAAAAGCAATTCATGTCACCATTTAATTCTACCAATGACAAAAAAAGCAGAGTTCCAACTTGACAAATACATTTTATCTTTATTTTAATCAGCTACAATTTATACATAATATCCTGCATTTAAATAAATTAAATAAAAACTTGACATGGCCAGAGTCATAATGGACAACATTAAGAATTATTAGTTCTTAATTTTCAACTACTCATATGATTGTATAGGATACAGAAGTTTGCAGCATAAAGAAATACTGACATCATAGCCTGCTCTGTGAATTTCTCATAAAATAATAAATGTCTAGGTTGAATCCGTTCTCTCCAGAAGAAACCTGTTTTATTGCACCTGGAGGGTTCTAATGATAGAAACAATAATTTAAATGATTGAAAACATTTAGTAATAAGTTAATTGAGTCCTTTTCAAAGCATCATTATTGAGCACTTCAGAAAATCTAAGTGTGTGGTAGGAAATACCTTATTAACTTTTGTTTTTTAATGCGAAGAGAACACTGCAGATAATATATCTTTGCTAAGGATTGCCTGAACCAATGGAAGTTAAAAAGCCAAATCTAGAATTTTTTATAATATTCAGCCAGTATTCTGCCCTCCCTCCCTCCTTCCCTCCCTTCCTTCCTTCTTCCCTCCCTCCCTCCCTATCTTTTCTTATTCATCCTGTATCTTATGGAAATAAAAAATGTTTTACATCCCTTAGTTGCAGAGAAAAAAAAATTCCATGGTTCCATGATAGTTATAAATGTTGTGTGTTTTCTTTGTCATTTTTGGTAGCTGATTTATTTTTTTGGCTCCTATATTTGAATGAGATTTGAACATATGGTAGAGTAATTACTGGTTCTGAAAACAAAGTTCATGCCTACATTTTTCATTTTCATTATGTTTTTATACTAATATGCAGTTTGATAATCATACAATTATAAGTATACCATCAATTATATTTATTTTTAAATATACTTTGGAGACTTAACCTAAGAATGTTTTTATGCTAATCTCATGTTTCTTTACTATTGTTTAGGGCTATCATATCTTTGAACCAGGGATATATACAGTTTAGAGGCATTATCCTGACCAGATGTGATTCTTCTATTACTAGTTCCATGACACTAGACGCCATAACATTTCTAAGCCTCGGTTTCCTCTAAATAGAGTTGATACTGTTATTGGGAGGATTAAATGAGATTATGCATAAGAAACATTTATCATAGTGTTTTACAAAGGAAGGACCAAGTCTACCTTAGCTCTGATTGTTAACTGACTTTTCCCCCAAATCTGGACTATGTTCAATGATTACTTAAACTTATATAAAAATAACTCAGGGATTCAAGAAAATGACTTTGTTTAAAGTACCCCAAGATGAGATGTGACTATAAAAGATGTGAATGATATTTTAAAATATATACATTCACTTGGGTATTAGCCTTTAAATCATTTTGGAAACTAGACACATATTCTAATCATTTTACTATTGTCAAAAAACTCTTTCGACCTTGCTTTTGGAAAACTCTTCAGAAGTACTTTAAAAAAATCAGTGTCATTGTTTTTATTTGACTAAAAATCAAGGCTATCCTTGAGGGATAAGGAAGGTCAAATGATATAATATCTCATTTGAAAGAGCTTTGTAAATTATAAAGAACTATACAAATGCAAAATGCTACAGAGTAGAGTGTTAAAAGAGGACTATCCTCACTGAGACTATTATAAAATATGCTTCAGGCTTTTAAGAAAATTCCAAAATATGTCCAAGCGTTTTGAGCTCTAGCAGCACCATTTTGACATATATAGTCTCCAAAGTGCCTACCTGGAGGTGGATAACAAACATTTTCAGATGTAAAGTTTAATTGATCATATATTAAAAAAACATTCATATTATTTGAATTTGTTACTGCTGTGCTTTTAGCTATCTCCTGCCATATCTAAAATTATCATCTATTAAGTAATTTATCCAGATAAACATCTCAGACAGGTAAGTCATGCTCTTCAGTTTGTTTTTAAAATTCCACTAAGGTCAGTTCAGAAAGCTTGCCATAGCAAACCAACTATGACATTGCCTGGACGATTGCAATTGGGTAACTTAGTATTACATATTGAAGAGAATGATTTAAATGAAGAGCTGAGGTTAAAATAAAATATTTTAAAAAATATTTAGGTTTATAATTTGTGGAGTGTGTATGTGTGTGGAGGGAGTGTCACTGAGGGCAAATGAATTATAAACTGAATGAATCTCTAAGTAAATATTATGGTCTGGAGAGGAAGCCTCTCCAGAAAATGTACATCCAGAACAGGCAGGTGGGATAACATTTGCAATTCTGAGCTATGCTTGAACAGATGATAAAATGTGATTGGGCAGTTTAAACAAAGTGTGATTCAAGTTGACCATTGTCAGATCATTTCAGTTCATTGGGAATTTAAGGGAGAACATGGTTTTATCCTGAACTGGAGAGACTGATTTTACTACACTCATATTTACTGTTGACTGAGTCCTCAACTGTTTGTCAGAGGTCATTTCAAACTTTTTGAATTTTTTATTTCACAAGTTCAGTACTTCTCTTTTCCATTCTGTCACTTTGTATTAATTTTATTTTCTGGTTATTGACTGGATGTGATACTTAATAAAAGTTGACTTCTCTTTTTCTCCTTAAGTACGGCCATAGATTTATCTGAATCAGTGTCTGCTGAGGCATCTTGTGGCAACTGGGAAATCAGGGACTGTGGATTAGCAGCTATACTAATTTGTAAATAGGAAAAGAGCTAAAGCACTGCAAGCCAAATTTTCTATAGTATTACGTGCCTGTAGATATTCCCAGGAAACAGAAATGCATACAAAGCCAACTGTTTGTTCAACATCAGGCTTTAAAAAGAAATAAATAACAAATAATATTTTTTGAAAGTAGGTGAATCAATTAAAATTTTTTTTTTTTTTTAGGATAGGCAAAGGAGTAAAGAGTCTATTGAGAAACTAGAGAAAAGAAAAAATGTGCACAACCCCAGACACAGGTGCTGGTGTGCTGCGGGGCGAGACGCGTGTGGGGCCCGGAGGCAAGACTTTTTAAGGCCTTTCCTCTTCCCCTTTCCTAATGTTGAGGAGGGACCCCAGCTGTTTGCTCTTCTGATTGGTTTTCTTATGATCCCAACCTGTTAGCTATCAGGGGACCAATGATGAGGCCTTCTGTTTGGAGTCATCTGGGACCAATGGGGGATTTCCCTTGACCCCAGAAAGAGTTCCAAATGGGACCTTGTGGCCAGGGTCTCGGCAGGGTCTTTCCAGTGAATCAATTATTTTTGCTAAAATAAAATGACCTATATTCTTTAAAATTTCCCACCAAATAATGAATAACTTTGTTAGAGATATTCCTAGAGCAGGCCATGTCCTGTGCAACTTAGCTGTATCCATTAAGTAAAGAGAGAGGAAGGGACAGAACCACAATGTCAAAGATGCTCTTTGAACATAATGGATATAAATCAGGTCTACCAAAATACTCAGTTTTAAGGTTTGTTAGTGGCTAAATTAAAGTGGATAAAAATCATCAAGCTTCTTAAATAAAATTAAGTGAAATGCTCCTCAGCAATCTACTCAATAACATAAAGATTTTCAGTACTTTCTATAGCTTGCAGAGTGGAAGAATCTCTTGAAAATGCATGCATGCTACTTGCCATTCTGTATTTTGAGTCACTCAGTGGAATTTCAGTTCTAGTATTTTAAGAAATACTATGTACTATTTTCATTGTCCTGCAAATACACCTTTAATTTAGCATATATATATATTTTAGAAAGGAAAGGGTTTGTAATCAAGGAGGATAAAAATAGTTCCACTAAATCCTTCTCATTCAAAATTACTTCTGTGCTCTTCACATTTGCAGAAGCAATATGTTAGAATTTAAGAAGATTTAAGTTAGATTCAAAGAAGCCATATTTTAAAACTGTCTATCATTTAAAAGGTTGACTTTCAGAGACCTCTGTGAACATTGCAACTTGGCATCTAAGAAGTTAGTGTGACTTATCTTTTGATAAATATAATTGTTACATTCAAAAAGATCTATTTCAGGCATATGAAGAGAGAGGAGAGATCAAGACTCTGATAAGACATATGTATCAGGACAGAAGAGTTCAGTTACCAAAACACAAGAAGTAACATCACCACACCCATCAGAGTAAATGTCATAGACTCAGCCACTGCTGTAAATCCTGCTCCAGTAGTGTCTAAAGTATGGGCACCGCCTGTTTGCTGGATTTGCTTTACGTCACTGAGGTTCATCTCATCTGGCATCCCTGCAGAGGCAAATAAGAAAACACAAGATAATGTATGACCACCTTGCCATCATAGGTCCAGAACAGCTCTTAAACCTAAACTGTGGACACCATCATTTCACAGTATTATTTCTGTGTACACCTGGCTCTAAATGATGGCTGTGACATCGGTGCTCCTGCCCTACTTAAATTGGAGAGCATAGGCTCTTGTGTGGGAGTACTCATGTAAGCAAGGTAAGAACCTTTACGGTTTTGTAAAGTATTTGGGATATTTCTCTAATGTCATTGATAGGTAAGTAAATGATATTTTATAAAATTTACTGAGGTATGGAATCACGTTGTCCCAGAGATATAACAACTGAAGTAACTGTGTGAAAAATTTTCTCATGCAAATAAAAACATTAAGAGGGGGGCGGATGTGGCTCAAATGGTTGGGCATTTCTCTCCCATATGGAGGGATCTGGGTTGGATCCTTGGGACCTCCTGGTAAAAATAAAAAAAAAAATATATAGAAGGCACGTGGGCCACCAGGCCCTGTGCATGGGTATACCATCAGGCCCCATGAGCGGGTGCACAGTCAGGCCCTGCCGAGCCACACATTGGGATGATGACGTAACAGGAGGGTGATGCAAGGGAGAGCCAAGACAAGACGTGCTGAAAAACCAGGAACTGAGGTGGCACAGGCAGTAGGACGCCTCTCTCCCACTTTGGAGGTTCCTAGGATCGAATCCCAGTGAGGACGAGAGGAGAAGGATGAGAAGAGAGGGCAGGAAACAGACACAGAGAATTGCCCAGGGAATGGACACAAAAACAGCAAAAACGTGTATGTGTGTGTAAAAATGGATAAAATAAATAAATAAATAAATCTAAAAATTAAAATTAAAAAAAAAACATTAAGAGAAAATAATTAAATAAGACATTTTAAAAGGTAGGCTTTCTACAGATATTATTTATTTCATTTTATTTAAATATCATAATTATATTGTTGTAATACATACATATATATATATATAAAACATAAAATTTGTCATTTTAATCACTTCCAAGTGCACAATTTGGGGACATTAATTACAGTCACAATGTTGTGCTACCATTACCAAATGGTGCTACTATCACCAAAACTTTTCTATTACCCCAAAGAGAAACCTGTTCCCATTAAGTAATAACTCCACATTTTCCCTTCTCCCTGGTCCCTGGTAACTTTTAATCTTCTTTCAGCCTCTATGAATTTGTTTATTCTACATTTAATAGGAATGGAATCAAACAATTTTTCCTGTTTTGTCTAGCTTATTTCACTTAGCATAATATTTTCCAAGTTCATCATGTTGTGGCATGTTCAGAACTTCATTAGTTTTTGTGTCTGAATAATATCCCATTGTACATATATATAACATTTTGTTTATCTGTTCATCCGTTGATGGACACATGGGTTGCTTGAACCTTTTGGCTATTGTGAATTATGCTGCCATGAACATTGGTGTACAAGTATCTAGTTGAGCCCCTGCTTTCAATTATTTAGGATATGTACACAGAAATAGAATTCCTAGGTCATATGGTAATTCTATATTTAACTGTGAGGAACTCCAAATTGTTTTCTGAAGTGGCTGAACCATTTTACAGTCCCACTAGCAATGCACGGGGGTTTCCATTTCTTTACATCTTGACAATGCTTGTTAATTTCTGTTTTAAAATAATTAACCACTGTAGTGGTTGTAAGGTGGTATCTCATTGTGGCTTTGATTTGCATTTCCCTAGTGTCTAATTATGTGGAGCATCTTTTCAACTGCTTATTGACTATTTGTATATCTTCTTTAAAGAAATGTCTATTCAACCCCTTTGTCCATTTTTTTAAAAATTCGGTTGTTTGTCTTTGCATTACTGCATGTATAGATCTTATTTTGTGTTAGAATAAACTATGTATAAGATATTTGTCAAAAAGATATCAAGGAATAATAGTAGCAAAATTTAAATTATATTTTTTATACACACATCTGTGGGTATGGGATTATAAACATCTGTCAATAGATCAAAAAACTAGTTAACAGAGTGGACTCAGGATTATAAATGTTAGGGATGAAGTGTTTGATAAAAACAAAGAGTCCAAGATCTGGTCACATCCTGCTTATTACTTTTTTTTTTAAAGATTTATTTTTATTTATTTATCCCGCCCTTACAGCTTGTGCTTTCGGTGTGCATTTACTTTGCATTTTTCTGTGTCTGCTTGTCTCCCTTTGTTGTGTCATCTTGCTGCACCAGCTCATTGCGCCACACGGGCCGGCTTGCCTTCACCAGGAGGCCCCAGGAACCGAACCCGGGGCCTCCCATATGGTAAATGGGAGCCCAACCAATTGAGCCACAGCCGCTTCGCGTGGTTATTACTTTTGTGTGTTAAGAAATCTGACAAGCTGAGGGGGAGAGTAGCCCCCAAATTATTTGGAATGAAATAAATGTTTTCTTAAAGTTACCCTAGTATGATATACTTAAAGAATTACTACCATGATTTATTATCCAGCGCCACCAATGTTCTTTGCTCATGTGGCTGAATTATCTCATGGCATGCCACAATCACTCACAATTAATGTGTTTAAATTCATTGTTACTAAAGCCACAAATATTGACATCTTAATTACTGTGAGACTGAAAAAAAAACTTCATATAAGGAAAAGTCCATATTTATATAATTAGGTCAATATATAAATATAATGCTGAAGGTAAGCTCCACTGCATTCAGGGATGAGAGAATTAAAAGGAAACATGGCTCTACTGATCTGACACACTGATTTTACAGTCGGAGCTCCTGCATTATTATTCATTGTTTGGGTACTTGTTTTGCCCTTCTGTGTCATTAGGCAAGATGAATAAACTAGTGATTCATTTTTTTTTATGGGACTGTAGTGGAGTGTGAATATTTTAGTCATGGTTTTATGCCTCTTGTTAAGCTAAAGCTTAACAAGGAGCTATGAGGACCCCAGGCAATTAAAAAACATTTTTTCCCCCTAGATAACTACATAAATTTGTGCTTTAAGGGATTTACTGTTCTTTTTTAGGCACTGTTAAGCGGTGTCTAGTTTGGACTCGTGAAAAACTTTTTCTTGTGTTTTTCTGAGTGGGAATTACATTCATTCATTCATTCATTCATTGATTTGCCAAGCATTGGTCTGGGATTAGGGGATACCAGGGTGAATAAAATATATAAGTAGAAAGGCCTTAAATCTTAGGCATGCAAGTTAGAGGATTTCAAGAGAGATATCTTGTTTGCAACCAGATGCCATATTAAGATCTGACGTAGAGATGTTACTGATAAATTTAAACATTGTGGTCCATGGAGATAAGAAATCTATGAAGTATATGAAAAAAATTCAAGATCACATCAAGAGCCTAGTGGCCAGGGCTGCAGTTTTGTCTCAAATTACAACCTGGCCTTGACATCTGTTAAACTGTAACATGCCAAGAAGGCCCAACCAATTATTCAATGATTGTTTTCTTAAAGAAATTTAATTAATTAAGCTTTTAAATTATACCAAAGCCTAACCAAAGACCCATAGAAGAAAAATTAGTTTGGGGACTTATCACATTAATAAATTAAACATAAAAAAGCAAGTCTTGAATAATCTTTTCTATGCACAATAGCAAAAGAAAAAGGTGCCAATAAATTCCTATTTCTGTCCTTGGAGGCTTACCGTCTAGGGTGAGAATTCATGTTGTTATAAAAAGTAAATGTAATATTAAAACTCAGATGCGTGTCTCATGAGTGCTGCTAAGGAATATATGATCCATATAGAACTTGGCCAGGGAATGCTCTGGTAAGGAAGTGGTGATATTTACTTAATTTATTTGGCATCATATACAGAGCACTTGCTATGGTGCCAGATACTTCCAAACACTTCACAAATATTAACTCATTTAATCCTCACAAGGATCTCATGCAGCAGACATTGTTGTTATGCCTACTCTTTATAGAAGAGGAAACAGAGGCGCCGGGAGGTTAAGTAATGGGAACAGTGAAGACAGCTTCAAACCCAACTCGTCTGGCCCGAGTCTTGGTTCTGAGCATCTGCTCTGCTGCTTTCTTGTGCTGGGCGCCAGAAGTCACTATTTAAGTTGGGAACAAAGAAGATCAACTACGTTGTCCACAAAGAGTTTTTGGAGATTTTATTTATCCTTCCTTGTCATCTGGGATGGCAGATTATATACTAGTTTTGTGTATTAATCAAGCTATTGGATAGAATATGTGTGGGCGGGTGAATGATAATGAATCAGAATGGCTTGGTTAATCTGAGAGAATTGCAGTTTCTTTTGTTATATACACACTTTCCTGTTCCTTGGGGCAGGGAAGTATGGGTAATTCTCTTTCTATATATACATACCTATTTAATTTATCCACATATCTCTAAAACTCTCCTATAGTTTCACTAACTGTAAAACAACTATATTTAATTATAATTTATTCATTGTTAATTTGCTCACTCATTTACAGCATTTATAGTCTACTTCAACAGGTGCTATGCTGGACACTGAATATATTAAGCACCTACAAGCTTTTTCTTCATAGTTAGATGATTCTAAAGACAAAAAGAGATAGCAGATGGTATCTTCCAATGATGAAATATGGGGCAGATTTACATGTTGGAAGTAGGACTTCTGATCGTTATTTGAAATAACTGCTAAGTTAACCTCAAAATAAAAATTATTTATCTCTATAAATGATATGTTTTCAAGGAAGCTACAGGCATGGATATGTCAGAGTTAGAAAGTGCATTTAGGAATCATCCAATGCCCCAATGGAATAGGCTTGATGTGCTCTTCCTGGTGGAACATGGGGGGACCTTACAAAGGGCATCAAAGATGCTTGTTCTTGGAACACCAACTTTACTGTAAGAATCATGACTCCCGATTTGATGCTCATATAAAAACTAATACCGTATGATATTGAAAAATGCAAAACATATTTTGTTTTTAATGTTTTATTATTAAAATATTCAAATATACACTGAAATTGAGAATATAGTTTAAAGATTCCCTACGTATTCATACCTCAGTTTCAAGTTTCAACAATTAGTATCTTTAGCTCTTGTTTAATATGTCCTCTACCACTTTTTTTTTTGAGGTAAATTACAGATGTCATATTATTTCACCCAGAAATACTTTGGTATGTATCTTAAAGAGATGAAGATATTTGACTGCAATACCATTATCACATCCAACACAATTCACAATTATTCCTTATAGTTGGTTTGCTGAATCAAGCTTCATACACATTCCACACATTAAATTTATCTGATGTGTCTCTTAAGTCTCCTTTAATCTCTAATACTTCTCTTTTCTTAAAAATCTTTTTCATGCCGATTATTTGGTGAAGACATTGGGTCATTAGTCCTGTATAAATAATTTCCCAATTCCATATTTATCTCACATGAATTTTTAAAGATAAAACTAAGACGTTAATGAAATATCTCTCTCGTGCTCACCACTTGGGGTGATGTCTCCAGACCTTGACTTAAATATACTGGACAAATTGAGAAATGTTGAGTAAGTCCAATACTTTCATTTGTAAGTAGAGAAATTAAAGTTCAGAATGGATAAATGACAAATGATCACAGACCAAGGTTAGATCAGAGCTGGTCTTGACTTCCAGGCAATTGTTTTGAAAATCCTGGAGATGATATGAAGAAAACTTTAGGAACTTAGTAGTTTTCTACTGCTGCTATAACAAATTACCATAAATTTAGGGATGTAAAGCAACATAAATTTATTATATTATAGTTCTGGAGGTCAGAAGTCTGAAAAGAGTTATAGTGGGCTAAGCACAAGATGTTGATAGTGTGGCATTCCTTCTGGAGGGTCAAGGGGAGAATCCATTTCTTGCCTTCTCCAACTTCTAGAGGCTGCCTGCATTCCTTATCTTGTAGCCCTGGCCAGCAATCCTATATTTCTGACCTCTGCTTCTGCTGTCACATCTTCTCTAAGTGTGATTTTCCTGGGTCTCTCTTTCACTTATAAGGACTCTCGTGATTACATTGGGTATACCCAGTTAATCCTGTGTAATCTCTCAATCTCAAAGTCTATAACGGAATCACATTTGTATAATTACTTTTGCCATGTGTGGTAGGTTGAATTATGTTTGACAGAAAGCCATGTTCTTAATATTAATCCATTCCTGTGAGTATGAACCCATTGTAAATAGGAATATTTAAAGATGCTGTTTTTACTTAAATTGTGGCCAAATGAATCAAGATGGGTATTAATCCTATTACTGGAGGTCTTATGGAGAAGGCCACAGAGAGAAAGCCATGGGAGGAAGCCAGAAGTCAATGGAACCCAGAAGAGAACGGAGAAGGAGAAGACATCACCATGTGCATTGCCATGTGACAGAAAAGCCAAAGACTTGAGGATCACCAGCAGCCAACCCCAGAGCACCACAGGCCTCAGGAAGAAAGAATCGCCTTGCTAAGTCTTCGATTTTGGAGTCCTCCTAGCCTCAAAATTGTGAGCCAATACATTCCCATTGTTTAAGCCAACCTATCTGTGGCAGCTTGAGATTATTTTGTGAATCCCCCCAAAAAGAAGGATAATGTTTGTAAACTAATTTCTTCCTCTGGGTGTGATGCCTTTTGACTGTATTATATTCAGTTGAGGGGGTTTTGATTAGATTACCCATTAAGATTGCTGTAAGGCTTTTTACTGAACTACATCACTGAGACATGACTCAAGTTGAGTCCCTGCCCCCTTGCTGGGTCTGATATAAATAGACTCATTCAGACAGACCCAGGAAGAGAGAGCTCTGCCACTTTTGATCCTGCTATGTGAGGAGCTCAGACAGCTGAGGATGCAGGGGAGATAAGCCATTTGCCTGATGATTTACAGCTGAAATTGGGAAGAGACCAGAACAGTCGAGACTCATATAGGGAGGCCCAGAAAGAAACAAGCCCTATGCCAGGAGAGAGAGGACTACAGGATCACTTAAGCATGAAGCCTCAAGAGACTGGGCCCAAGGAGTTCAAGAGGAAAGGGTGAGCCCAGAGGGGAAGGCTGAAACCTGGGCAGAGATCAGTGGCTATCTTGCTTCATCACGTGGCAACAATGCCAGAATCAACAGTAACTGTCTTTGGTGAGAAAGCATCTCTGATGGTGTCTCAGTTTGGACTTTTATGGCCTTGTTACTGTAAACACATATCCCAAATAAATCCTTTTATAAAAGTCAACAGATTTCGGGTACTTTGCATTGGCAAAGTAAAACACCATTGTATGGTATATATTCTAGCAACCATGATACTAAGATACCATGTAAGGTAATATATTCACAAATTCCAGGGTTAGGGTGTGAACATCATTGGAGTGCATCATTATTCAGTCTACCACAGGAACCAACTATGTTACCTGTAAAGACAACTAATAATCATTCCTTTATTTATTTTGCTTGAAAGTTTAATTTGTATATTTATGCTTTTAGCATATTTTAATTCAATGAAAGCTTGTATATGACATTGAAGAATATGATTACCAAGATTTAATTAAGAATGGTATAACATGCTTCTTTAGTTGCCATTCTCATATTTCCTGATGAGATGGCAGAGCAGATTAATATATAATGTTGGTTGGATGCTTTCTTTGTGCTGGTCATTTTGCTATACATCTAAATTGCATGATATTTGCATTTGATCTCTTCTTCACCGCTATCATTTGGGACCAAGTTACCATCAATTCTTGCCTGGATTACTTTTATATTCTTTTAACTGGACTCCTGCTTCTTCCCTTGACCTTCATGGAAACTGCTTATAATACCATCCTTAGATTATGCCACATAATTTAAGGTTCTGCCACTCAAAATCTTCCAAGGGCTCACATTTCACACAGAGTGAAATCCAAAGTCCTTAGGAAGGCCTGAAAGACTGTGTGCAATCTGCACCCAGTCATCCTCCTAATAGACTCTCCTGCTGCTCTCCCCCTTATTCAGCTCACTCTGCTCCAGCAACTCTGGCAACCTTGCTCTTCTTCAAAATTGTCAGAACTGCTCCTGCCTCGGGCCTTTGCACCAGCTCTTTCCTTTGCCTGAAAGACTTTGCATTTTCATATTCAATTGGTTCACTCAGCTCTTTCAGGCCTTTTTATCAAGATATTCTCTGATTTACTACTTAAACTTTCAAACACTATGCCTTCACTCCCAAGGATTCTCTGACCTCATTCTCTGTTTTATTTTACATCATAGTACTTATCACCATCTAACATATTCAACTGTTATATTTTGTTTATGGTCTGCACAGCGCCCCTGCCCTGCCCACCGAATGTGAGTTCTAGAAGGTTATCCTTTTGTTTGTTTTGCTCTCTTCTGTATCCAGCACCTCATAAAAATGCTTCTTTACATAATAGGATTTAAATGAATGTTGTTAAATGGATAAATTGAATAATAACTCTCATTCTTACAGCAATAGAATGAGTTAGGAAGAATTATTTTCCCCAATTTGCAGATTAGGAAAGCGTTGAGAAGTAATTTACTCAAGATCTCATGATTGTGGCAGAATCCCAGTTTTGTCCCAATCAAAGTTTCTTTTAGATTCCATCACCATGCTTTTAGTCACTATACATTCAGAGAATGGGGCTTGCAGTAAAACTCTGGCTCTGCCACAGTCTGACTGGAGGACTTTAGCCATAACCCTCCTTTACCAGAATTGTAAAATGAGAGAATTTTCAGTGAGAGAAGATGTATAAAATGTTCAAAAAAATGGTGCTGGCTAATTGATTAATCTTTTGGAAAACAGCTAGATTTTTACCCCACAACATTCTCTAAAGTAAATGCCTATGGGCCAAAGGCTTAAGTATAAGTGATGAGGAGGCAAATGAAATATGTAAGTTAATATATTTATTTACATTTGGTTTGGGAAAAGCCTTTTTAAGGTAGAATTTATAAAAGGAAAGGTTGATATTTTTTACTTCAATAAAGAAAAAAAAATCTCTGTATAATATGGAAAAACCAGAACAAAATTAAGGGGACAAGTAGCCAAGTGGAGAAAATATTGCACTGTTTGCTGCAACAAAGAGGTAATGTCCGTAACATGTAAAGTACTTTCACAATCCATATAAAAACTACAAATATTCCCGGAGAAAAGTGGTGAAAGGGAATAAATGGATATTTACATGAAAAATTATGTGATCATAAACTATTAAAAAGTCTTCTCTACTGAAAAGAAATAAATACAATCTTACACACAATGAGGTGTCAATTTTCTACTGTCTGGTTGACTAAAGTGGGACAAAAGGGAAATGATAACCAGTATTGGCAAAGGTACAGCCTTTCTTTGGCCAAAACATATCAAACGTGTTATATTGTATTTACATCCAGACCCAAGAATTCTACTTTTGTGACTTGATTCTATGGAAATAATTAAGAAAATTTACAGGTATTTATTTATGCACAAAATATTAATCTGAACATTGCTACTGAAAGTGTATATGCCACCAAGTGTTCATTAATAGAGGATTAGATTAAAAATTAAAAGTATTCATATTCAAGAAGTAGATATTTACTAATGCAGAAAGGTATAGTATTATATATAGACTCTCATGATCTTTAAAGTCATTTTTACTCTGACAGCCTATGGTTATATATATCTTTGAGGACAGCGATTCCCTGATTAATTTCTGCATTCTCTTAGTAAGCATTCAGTAATAATTAGGTGAATGAATAAAGTGGCAAATTTAATTTAATCCAGGTCAGAGAATTACAAAGTTGTAAAAATATGTTTCTTCATTCAGTTTCTTTTAATATAAAGACATAAAATTATAATACAGCAACTCAGAAGGCAAAATAAAAGACTAGAATTAGATGTGAACTTAGAATTTTATATTAAATAAAGCAAGTGTTGGATGTAATTTTTAAATATCCATTTGAGGAAATTAGCTTGACTTTCTGAATAAAGTTGCTATGAATCTTTTTATGTCAAATCTAAACTATTGATATTAATTTATACCCAAAACAGCCATATGTATAATGACTGGGTATCAGGGAGTCCAACAAATCTGAGATGGTTTACAATAAAGCTGTACCATTTTTTCAGATTGACAGGAGCATGAAGGATGTTGTATTGCTTGAGTTCAGATTATATGTTGAAAAATGCTGTGCTGATTTCAAGTTTACCATGGGGAATTGCAGTAATAAAAGAATAAAGACAGAGTGACTGTCTTTTACTACTCTGCTTTTACTACTTATAGCAATGAGTAGCCTTCCTTTTTCAACAAATTGTATAATAATAATTGACCAATGGATTAAAAAATTAATGAGAGATTTTGACTATAAACAGATCTTATAAAGTAGAATAATTTATCATGATATTGCAACTCTGGATAAGATAAGAATCTTAATCATTCATTTGTCATTGTGTCAAATGAATTATTGGTGGCTCTGCAATAATCAATTATCAATAGAAAATTTTTTTCTGGACAGAACTTTGTAACATGGATGGAATTTTGTTTGGCTCTTTGGTCTATTTATAAAGCTGTATTTTATTCCATAATGATCATTCAGTTCTTCTCTATAATTTTTCTTTATTGATTTTTTCAGACTATAGCAAAAAAAACCAGACAATTATGTGACTTTTAAAATGCCAAATTATTTTAAGCAATTTGATAATAATAAAGCTACTGTTGTGTGTATTTTTACTATTATAAGGAAAGGCCTTCTAGAACCAATTTTCCAATAGAAACTTTAAAAGATCAATTTTAGTATAATTAGTAATTATAATAAAATATTTAAAAATATATTAAATATACTACAGTTCTCAGTTATATACTTTAGTTCTTAATTATAAGGAATCTCAGGTGATCTTGAACCATTATCCATGGTACTGAAAAACTTTTTAAAAACTATATACTAACTACTGTTTGCTCTGTTAGTGAAATCAGAAATTGTTTTATATTCTTGTTTAGGCTACTGATAATACTGGCTTAACACATAATTAAAAATTAAGATAATTAATAAACAGACAACATCTACACCTAGTCATATGATGGTGATACTCTGTAGTAAAAACAGAGAGAAAAATTTTAAAGCAACCAAGGGAAAGATAAATTGAACTTCATAGATTAATTTAGATAAATTGAACTTAGATTAATTTTGAAGAGCAATAACAGAGACTAAAATAAGGAGAATCATTTATTTTGAAACATGGAAGAAAATAAATGCTAAATGTAGCATTCTATATAGAACTAATCTGTGAGGAAGGAATAAAGGTATTTACAACAGAGTCAGATTTTACCACTTACCAATTGATGATGAAATAATTATTAGATTGAAATTAAAATGCAAGAAAATTGAACCCAAAAGGAAAATTTGGAATCAAACTTGTAATAGTATTCAAAGTAATTGATAAAATTGTATATAAGTGTTGACTGGAAAAAAAAAAAAAGTCAACAAGAGCAAAATGATTAATTTAGGGCAGTTAGAAAGAAGATGAAATTAAAACATGTGAAAATAATTCTTAAAGCACTCTAAAGTCTTTGTATGGTTTGGGTAGAAGAGAGAAATATTAACTTTAGGTTTGTTAAGACAACTATATATTTTGAGGAATGTTAAATATTCAAGGTTAAACACTTAATGTAGAATGTATGGCTTCTTAATAGATTGAGGAAAAAGGGGGGTTAATGAAATCTAATTGAAGTCAGGAAAGAAAAAGGAAAGATAAAAAATCCTGGTAAATAGAAAGCAGGTGAGAAGTTAAAGCTATATTCCAATAATTTAGTAATTTCTGAATGATGTGTATTAAATCAAACTGGAAAACAGACACTCAGATTCGATATTTTTTGAGGGTAGCAGCACACCAATGTATAATGATACAGAAAGAATGAGAATAAATTCTTAGAAAACACACTCCACGTAAATAATAATCAAAAGAAGGCTGATGTCATTATACTAATAAAAAATAAAATGGGCTTTAAATGTTAATAAGGATAAAGTGGGTCATTACTTAATAACAAGGGTATCAATTAAACAGGTAGATATGACAATTCTGAGCCAAAGTGACCCTTAAAGTCTCAAAATAAATAAAGAAATATCAATAAAGAACAGTATTGGATAAAATAACATACTAAAATGGACACCTTCCGAAGTCAATTGAGGGATTTCAACACAACTCTCTCAGTAATTGATACTCAAGCCGATGAGAAGCTATGGATGATTTAGTCATGGTTCCAGTAACACTAATGGCCCCTTCATGCCCTACCTTACCCACTCCTTCACATGGGAAGAGATAGATCCTCATCTTAGAAAGTTTGGAAGAAAGAACCAAACATGCTGAACTTCTGGATTTCTCAGCCTCTTTTGGATTTTCCTGCCTGCAGTGAGGGTGCATTCTGACTGCTTTTCACCATGGAGTAAAGGGAGGCAACTCTTTCTGAAGGGGAGACCTATAGTTTTTCAGCTTTTTGATAATAATTCTTGGATGAAGTGTTAAACAGCATATGAAGTCATATTCTCTAACCTAGCTTTAAAAAGTAAAATAGTTGATATTTTAATTTTCATCTGTCTGATTCTTATGCTTAACTTTCAGTTTGTTCTAACCTCTGAAGAGGAAGAAAAGAGTTTCACTTATTATACTCCCCTAAATGCAAATTGACTTTCACAAGCTTGATTTAATAAAGATAGATGGATGGATGGATGGATGGATGGATGGATGGATAGCTAGCTAGATAGCTAGATAGCATCATGCAGTTAATGACTAGCAGTTACAGCACATAAACATTCTTTTAATGCACACATAAGACATTTCCAAGAGACTGTATACCAGGCCACAAAGCAAATATCAACAATTAACAAATAATTTTAACACAAATAATGTGGATCTTTTACCACAACAGAATAAAATTAAAAGCCAAACTAAAGGAGAACCATGCTCCCTAAAACAAACCCAACTTAACACCCAAAAGAAGACCTAAATGAGAGATGTATCAAGTACATGGATGAAAAGACACAATTTCATGTAGTATCTCTTTCACTGTGTTCTGAAATTTCATCATATGTCCCTTGGTGTGGGTCCATTTTATCCGTTGTGGTAGGTACTCAATGGTCGCGTTCCATCTAAAACTCCTGTCCATCTATCTGGGGAAACGGTCTTGAATGATTTTGTTGATAATTTCCTGTCCTCAATTTTCTCTATTGCAGAAACTCTCATTATTTGGTTTCTGGATTTCCTGAAGGTGCCCCCAATTTCCTTATTTAGTTTCCACCATATGTTTTTCTGTGATCTCTGGAAGATTTCTTTAACTTAATTCTTCATTCCTTTTGTTGAGGTTTCGATTAATGAATTCAGATTTTTAATTATTAGGCCCCTTTTCCTCCAAATATATCGTTTTTGTTTTTTTAAATTTTCTCATGCCTCCTTAAGATATTGATAGTAGTTTTTGTTTCTTTTTTCTTTCTTAAGTCTTCATTTCTCTGCAGAGTCTCTATTTTCCCCAAGTTGCTTTTTTCTCTTTGTTGGATATGATATTTTTCATGTTCTGCATTTTTATTGGATAACTGGAAATCCCTGTATTTTTTTTAATTACTTACTCATGCATAAGAATGGATAATAAAATGTGGTTGGAACTCAGAATGTGTGAATGGTGCTCAGCAATTATGAAGCAAGCGTGATGTGGCTTACATATTTATTAGGGAACCTGCTTGTGTCAGTTAAATTAGGAAGGCCAAGCTGGAAAAACAAATGTCTCTAAAATAATCAGTAGCAAAGTCAGCAGCCAGTCCAGGAAATGCTCCATATTATAACCCATTACCTCATATTCATATCAACACATGCTTCCATGATCACCAGAATATGGGGAGAGAGGGGTGAAGAAACAAATTGGCCATGAAAAACTTCCACCTGGAAGTGACACATGCCACTTCTGCTCTCTATCTATTGGTCAAAGCTAGTCACGTGACCATGCCAAACCTCAAGGGGCAGGAATATGTAGTTTACTATGTACACAAAAGGAGAAGAACCAGAAATATTGCAGACAAGCAGTAATGTATATTATCTCCCCTGTAATCTTTTTTGTTTCCTCTTAAGCTAGGCTGATTCTGCAGAGAAGACTCTTACAATATCCTGCCTATTAGTAACACCCTGATTGCAAGAATTCTGGGAGCCACATGAGAGAAGTAGTCTGGGGCAGGCTGTGGATCTCATCATTCATTATAGATATGTGATGGATGGATGGATGGATGGATGGATGGATAGATGGATAGACAGACAGATAGATGATAGAGATAGACAGATAATTGCTAATCTTCTTTTTTTAGGATTATACTCTTGTGCTCCCCTGTGCCTGGTGGCTTCCTGTCCAGAGACACTTTCCAGGATTACAGGTACTTTCCAGGATTACTGTCCTGTACTGTTTGCAGTGGAGGAAGGGATCATGAAATCTTGCAGCTTTTGACTAGTCCTTTTTCTTAAAAAAAACCTTTCCTCTTTACCTCCTCTACCAGAGGTAATTGATACTTCCTTCTCCTGTTTCTTAAGGATGCCATAGAGCAAACTGGGTTGGGTCTCTGCTTTCCTCAATCCTGACATGATTTTCTTGGGACTCCTAAGTTGGGTACTACTTATCTAGATGCTCTTTCCAGCCTCCAAGTTGTTATTATTACCACCTCTTCTTTTTCCTCTGCTCTCAATACTTAAAAGATTTTTATGAAATAAAATCCCTGTACTGTATTTTGATGGGGCTTCAGGAGGGAATAAAATGAAATGTGCCTGATCAATCTTTTATCTTGAAGGCAACTTGCTGAACATTTCCAGCATCTGGTCACTGAAGCTCCAACCTGACTCTGGCTAAGCCCGGGACAGGGCTGATATTCAGGATGTACACAATTGTTTTCAATGCAGTGTCTATTCTGATTTATGTTATCCACTTATGATTGGTCAGCCTGCTGTAGCTGTTAACTATTTTTGATGATCACCTCTGCTATGGAGATTATTTTCACAAAATTACTGAGCAAAGTTCCACGTTGCCAGGAAACTTAATAGAAAAACATGAATCCTCTTGGTAATGGTAAGTAGTGCAGAACAACCAGTTGCCTTGCAGAGGATTGATTGAATGTACATCAGAGGACTGGGACAGTGGGTTCTTTCGCCTCTGCATTGTCTACTCCAGGTTGTGTTCACCGTATAATCTTACAAAATGCACTTATTGTGCCAGATGAAGGTGTAGCTACCTAGAGAGCTTTGGGAGATAATTGGAAAACTGAAGGTTGCTATAATTTCGGCCTTTTAAATATTTTATTTTATTTAGGTGTTTTTATTGGGCCCAAAATGAATATCTTTCAGATAGTGGATTGGACATGGATTAAAAATATGACATTTTTACTTACTAGTATTTACAAAAAGTTTAGCTGTAGCAAGTACAATATGAACACAGATAAGGAGGCAACTTTTCTCCCAGTGAAATGCAAAATTAACTTCAGGCAAAATTTGCCTCTGTTTTACTTCACTAAATGAGGAATATTAAGTAGCTAATCCTTGGAGCCTAAAAATTGTCAAAATGTCTAAAGAAGGTTGTGCAAGAGAGATTGTGAAGCTTATTAAACTTATTAAAGGGAAACGAATTATCTTGGTTTGCATATCCAATTCATCATGTGTATAATATATTTAACTTAATATTTCAAGTCCTAAATATTTGGTGTGTTAGTTTTCTTAAGAAGAAAATTCCATTAACCCAGCAAAAATATACGGAAATAACCTTTGCCATTATCTCTGAAAAAAATAATTGCATTCCATCAAAATTATTCATGCAAATATCCACAAATCACAGCACAAATAAGAACTGGTACTTAGATTGTGGGTGATGGCTCTCTGCTTGTCCTCATAAGGATCTCAATTGGAGATTTGTAATACTATTAAAGTATTGTTTGCTGTACATTGAATTAATAAAACATTATGAAATAACAAATGCATGTGTAAGGAGAGAAAACTCTTATATCAAAAGCAGGGGAATTATGCGGATGTTGAAAATTACTGGATCAACTCTCTTGACCCTGTATGGAAATTCTTCCATTCTTGTGTTATGTCTCCTGGAATAAATAACATTCATACTCATTCTCACTCAAACTCATAATTCATTGTTCCTCAGTCTCTAATCCCATGTGACGTATGATAATGCAAAGCATATTTTCTACCTAATGTAAATTTTCTGGAGTAGACCTGTCTGACAACAATCATGTCATTTCTTTCTGTCCTTGTCCCTATTCATTGTCCAATTATAAACCTTGCTGTTTACCATGGGGCTATATATTTCTTATTTTTTTCATCACCAGATTAAGACTGTTTTTTAAAAATATATACATAGATTTGGGTCACTTACTTTTGGGTCCATGATATTACTATCATTCATTTGATTTTAAGTCCTTCAAAGTTGTGATTGTATTTTTGCATTTTCTATTTCTTGGGATTATAAGTAGGTATTCACAGTACCCTACACGTAGTAGATGATTTTTTTTGTATATCTGATTACTAGGAATAAGATTGATGCATAAATAATCATGTAACTCTCTCCTTTTTGAGTTATTTAGGATAGAGCTATAAAGACCCTACAATTTGAGCTGGAAAGAAATGGAATATAGTAGAAAGAGGCCAGGTTCATGCCCCAGAAACTTACTACTAGTTCTGTAACCTTAGAAAATTTATATAGTCATTGAGACTATGTTTTTTATCTGTAAGATTTGCATAATAATAATGCTATCTCCCAGGATAGATGAAATGATAAATATGAAAAACACATAATTTATATATGGGACATACATATTGGTTGTTGGCATTAATCAGTGTCTCTTAAGGAATCAGAACTGGCAGGAAGCAAATGCAAATATGGGATTTTTATAAGAATTGTCTCACACGGCCATGGGGATGGGCAAGTCTGAATCTTGTAGAGCAGGCCGCAATCTCTGATGAAGGTTTTTGATGAATTCCCCAGGAAAAGCTGACTGGCTGAAGTAGAAATGGAAATTATCTCTTCTGACTGCTGAAATCATCACTTCTCGTTTTAAAGCCTTCAACTAATTGGATGAGACTTCTTTCATTCTTGAGGGCGATCTCCTCAGTTGATTTTAGATATAATCAGCCACAGATGCAGTCAACTTACTGATGATTTAAGTCCATGAAATATCCTCTTAGTAACAACCAGCTGAGTGCTTGCTTGACCAAACAACTGGACACCATAACCTGGCCCATGAACTTAACCATCACAATTGTTATTTGAATTTTAAAAGCTGAAACAGTAAAGGGACTTGACAAGCAAAAGTTTAATTGAGTAGTAGGTGATAGAGAAATAGGATCCTGCTCTCCTGACTCTCCATCAGGGCCTAGAATAACTTCTTGCAGTATTTAAAAAGCATGTCAGATCTTGTTTAAAGTAAATGGGAACTCAGCTATTTAGAGGAAATCATCTCTGTCATCAAGGAATTTTTATTATAAAGATAATTCAACAGCTTGTATCCATAAATAATTAAATTTCAAAGTTCAGCAAAGATGATTCTTTAGTTTATGGTTAGGGTGAGTCCCTACAGAGTTGGCAATTGATAAATGTTGTGGGATAAATAAATACCTACGAAACCCAGGCCTCAATAACCATTGATTACATACAAAACATAAACCTTTAATATAATACAACTAACCTCTGCACTCTTTCTTGCAGACACAGCTGCTAGCTTTGTTCTCAGAAAATTTTAGGTAAACTAAGTTTTCTTGCGGGTTTACCATGGCACTCTGCTCTCTGACTTTTAGGAGAATTTGGGAATGTTTTGCAAAGAAACAGTCGGTTATTTCACCATGAATTATGATGTGAAAACAGAAACTGGCCCTCTAAATGAGAGTCATTTTTCTGAGGCAGGGCTCGTTTCAGCACAGACATGGGAAGGGGACATTTCATTTCCAAGTATAAAACCCTAAGAGACTGTGTCTATGGACACAAGCTTGGAGGACACCGTGCATTGGAATGTGAGCCCATGGGGGCCAGAGGGAAATCATTCCCTTCCAAGCATTTCCAAGCAATCTTACATAAAGAGCCAAATTTGGGCCAAATATTTCAAACTTCAACTATTACTATCTCATGAGTATGAAGATGGCAACAAGAGTATTAGAAAAGTAAGACTTTAAGATGGATATACTTTTTACTTCTAAATACTGTCTTAGTTTTCCAGGGCTACTATAACAAATACCACAGATTAGGTGGCTTAAAGGACAGAAATTTATTGTTTCACATTTTTGGAAGGTACAAGTCTTAAATCAAGGAATTGGCAAGCCAAGCTTTCTCTGAAGTCTACAGCTTTCTGTTGGTGGCTTGCCAGCAATCTATAACTCTATCTCTCTCTGCCTCTATCACATGGCCATCTCTTTCCTTTCGTCTCCTACCATTACTATCCAATTTCCTCTGCTTATGATCTCCAGTCATATTGGATTAAGGCCCATCCTGATTCAGTCTGGCTTCTCCTTAACTAATAACGTACTTAGAGATGCTATTTTCAAATAGATTAACATCTACAGGACTGGAGATGAAAACTGGAGCATGTCATTGTAAGGGGCATGATTCAATCCATAAGAATAATCTATAGTCTTTGAGCCTTCTGGGAAAATCTTTGCCGTTCTGTTTTTGAAAATTTCCTTATATATTTGAAACAAAATTAAAGCAGCTTGTGCAGATAAAGCTTTTAGAAGTTCTCTAAATATTAGTTAAACCAAATTTATTGTATTAAGACTGTCACTTATAACCAGATGGTACACATTATGCACATAATAAAGGTCTCTCATAACATTCTCACTAATATTGTCTTGTTTATGGAATACTAAAGCTGTGACACAAACTGACAAGAACTGGGATGCTGATATCATATTCTCAACTCATCTTGTAGTGCATAGTGTTTACAGATCCTAGGTAGGATCTCAGAAATCATTACAGACAATGGGATTCAATTAAATTAGGGACAAAATGAATCCCATACTCAACACCAAATTTATCCCTGAAAAAATCTAGACTTTATTAAATTATTGTCTTGAGACAGTGTCTGTCTTTCTATGCAATATAGTTTCTCAATCTTGTTTGCATAACTGATGGTCACTTTTAAATGGAAAAACATTTTTTTCATACCTTCACTTTATAAACTATTTTATTATTATATTAAATATGTACAGATACACAACTATGTATAAACTCTATATTTATGATGTTCCTGAAATTATAATGCTAAAATAAATGTACAGATTATTATTAAACAATGATGAAATTAATAAAATTAGAATTATCACTCAATTAATTTGATTGACACTTTAGTCCTCCCCACTTTTTAGTCCTCCCCATTCTAAATCCCTACTGTATGGTGAAAATGTGCAGGTGGCAATAGTACAAATCCTTCTAATTTGTGTACTTATTCTTCCATGTGCCATGTGATGATTCAATTCTTCTATCAGGTTTTCTTTTTATATTTATATTAAATATTTATTTCTACTGTGAACCATAATGACATTTGCCCTTCACTTGATGGAATCGAAGCATTTACATTTTTAATCACTCTATTTCTTTCTTATTCATTAGAGGAGGACAACTGAGTATGACTTTTTTACAATGTGATTAAATACAAACATGGTTATGGACATTGGTGGTTTATATTTGATTTTAAAACAGTATTTTGGATTATCTAGAATGAGCATCCACATTGACATAAATTGATATAAAATGTTTACTTAAAAATAAAATTTATGGGGAAATAGTAACACTGATGATCATTCATAGATTTTGCTATGTTCTTCAGTTTCCTGTTTGAGAAATACTAGAATGAAGTGGAATGGATAAAACTTGAAAAATAGATTCAGATGAACCCAGGTTTAAAACACTGAGCTTAAAAGCTGAAGAGATGAGACACAGAAAATAAGCTTTGTTTTTTTAGCTTTGAGCACTTGAGAAATGGGACAGTGTATATAAAGCATACAGTACAGTGCCCTGTACATGGTAAACAGTTAATAAATAAAAGTGGGCATTATTAATAAAGGATAGATGTTTCAAACCTTACAAATCTGGAGACTTTCTTATCTAGTAACTTTTTCTGCTGGCCTTATACTCTGGGAGATCGATTCTAACCCTAAGGTTCAATCATTAACAGGATTCCACTCCTGCATTCCAAACATTAGGCACTGAGCTTAAAAGCTAAAGAGATGAGTTATAGAAAACGCTGTGTACTTTAAGCTAGTTGTTTTCAACCTTAGTTGCACATTGGCATTACCCAGAGAGAAATACAAATTCAAATGTCCTGTCTCCAGAGATTTTGATCTTATTGAACTGTAGAGTAGCCTTTATAGTCAGCATTTTAAAATGCAGACAGATATGGGGAGGGCCAGGAAATTAGTTCATTTTCTTTCTCTCCTTATCCCATAATTTTAGAGTCTAGTAATATAAACTTGTTTAGATGTTAGTAGACTTAAGAAGTGTGAAGAACATATTAGAACACCATATTAAGACATAGCTGTTCAGAAATGTTAATTAGTTTCCTTAGAGTTTTCATATTCATAGAAGTCCCTTTGGCGTTTTCATACTTGATGTATAAGTATGGAGGGTATATCAGATGTTAATGTCGGGCTATTTTCCAAATGTCTCCTTTTGCAATTAGGTGCTCATGGTGCTGATGCAAAAGTCCAGCAATTATCACTGGGCTCTGGTTCCAAAGCTTTAATGCATTATGAATATAGAGATTTTATTTTAATTCCCAAAGAATTTCATATACATTGAAAACATGAATACATTGTTTTGATTTTCTCTTCTTTTCTATTCTTCTGCTATGGAACTAAATATAATATGGGTGTTACTCAAATTTGATTTAATACTATTTTATTTTAAGTGTATTTCTTGAAAAACTAAGTAATAATTAGTTATATTGGAAATGCATTTCTTGGAAAACCAGTAATATTTAAACATCATGCTTAAATTTAAAATTTCATATTTAGGTTTTATAGGTGAGCTAACATGCCAAGCTATAACAGGAAGGAGGTTTTTACATCAGGATTGTACAAGCATAACTGCTACAATAACGCTGAAATAAAAACCACTGCTTCTACAATTTGAGAGCAACAGGAAATCTCATTAAAATTACCACTTGTATCACAATACATCTTTATATAACTCCCAATGCTTAAAATCGCTGGAAAGGAATTTAATGAGAACAGAGTTCAGGTGAATGCAACATAAACTTTTCTATTTTCAGCACATAATACCTGATCATTCTTTTTCTTACAACTACAAAAAAAAATTCTTCTGAATAGACTAAGCATGGGTTTAGGGTGGGAGGCTGCACATTGGACCTATTATTATTTAGAAAATTTGAACTATTATCTACTAGAGAACATCTTAGTCTAGTCTTGTGTGACCATATTGACATCCAGCCTTTTGAACAGAATCAATAGTTAAAACTTGAGCAAAATGTCATTTAAGGATAATTCAATTTATCTCAGTCTAATTTGAATTAAATTGTATATTTTATTTTTTTGTTATTTCCAAAGAATGTTTGTGATGCAAAGTTATGGACCTTCAGCTAATCATTCAGACAAAGCTGCGTACTTTCTGCCTCACCTTTCTAGGACAAAATAATAAAGAAAATCCAGTTTTACAGATTGTCTCTATTAGTTAAAAGGTGGTGCGGAGAAATGACAAGGATCATTGGGAGGGTTAGAAGCCTTTTAGTGAGAAGACAAATCCTCTCCTTCAGGGGCAGCACCTCTATAAAGCTCTGTACAGAATGAAGCTGAGAATGTGAAGGTTAGGGTCCCAGTAAAAGGCACATCAATTCACCATTCTCTGAAGACATTGTTTTCTCATCCATGAAAATTCAGTTTAGCAGATACAGCTTGGGCTCCTATTTTGCATCTTTTGAAACACATAATAAAATTTATCACATAAAAAGCACATAATCTTTCCTCTATGGAGCACAAAGTATTCATCTTCATCAGAAGGAGGTAAAAATATTACAAGCTCTTCTAGCAATACAATCGATCATTCCACCAATTCTCCTCAAAGTTTGCTAAAAAGAAAACATGGCAACCTGTGGAACACTAATATCCCCAAATGCAGCTGTGTTGGTTCCCCAGCATACACAGAAAGAGAAAAATGGACACAGAAATAATTTTCCTCCCAGTTGTATCTCTGAGCAACATGGGCATGGAGAATAGAACAGGTCAAGGAATGCTTGCTCTTTGGAGTTGTAGGAATAAGTCTTCCCATCTCCCTTTGAAACATTTGTTGGCTTCCCATGTTGTTCCAGGAACTGTAGTAGGAATCTTTTGTATATCTAATTGTCATTTATCGATAACACGGATCATATTATTATAAAATACCAAGTTATATTGGGAAGTCAAAAATAATTCATTATTCATTTAATTCTTAGTGTGACCTGCTTGTGTCCAAATTGTCATACAAGGTTAAGAGAACATACAAATTTGCCCAAAATAATAAAATCAGTGACTCAACACAGACACACACACACACATTGCCCTTTTAAAAGCAAAATTAAAATGCAAAAAAACTTGTTAAAGAATTCTATTATGTTTCTAGGTTGCTTCTGTTAGGAATTGATTCTCTTTAAGCCCTCTGCCAGTTTTCCATTATATCTGGTCTTAAGTAGTTTCACATTCTGTGCTTATGGGCCCTGATTTATTTTCATCCCTGTTTAATATGGGAGTGATCTTTAATTAGAATTTTACATAATATATCATGTTGTAAATGGGAACCAGAGTCCTAGGGACAGAAATATCACTGAGTTCATTTCCCTGCAAATGAGATAACTGAAAACCTGATTACTAAACAATACTTTTTTCACTGTAAATTCTTCCAGAGGATTAGTATGAAAGGGAGTATCAGTTTAAAATTTCAAATAGCAGGGTCACAACAAGATAACATTAAGTAACAAAGTCAGTTATAAATCATTCATGCCCAACCGTTTTTACCACGTCAATGTTTTCTTGAGGTCTTGAGTTTCCTCAAATTTAAAATGAGGTGGTTGGAGTGGATAGCTCCAAAGTTACTTCCAGCTCTAGCATCCCAAGTTAAAATCATTTGAAGCATGTTACTGCATAATGGCCAGGGGTGGGTAGGGAAATCATGACCTACTGATGTCCCATCCCTCTGTCCTAAGAGTCTATCTTCTGTATAAAGATAATAGTCAGGCTATTATACTGTAAAGATGAATACTTTAAAGAGAGTTAAGCTACATAGTCACATCAGCTCTGCAATTTTCTCACTTGTCATTTAGCAACATCAATGACAGATTTAGTCAAATAGCTGTTTTTCAAGGACAAAGACGATGTCATGCACATGTAATATTTGGATGCAATGAGTGATGTATGGTTAACGAACCAAGAAGCCTTTCTCTCTTTAGACATTATAAAATGCAGAGCCACATCCTGCTTTTGATCTGTTTGCTCTTTGTGATCTACCCCTTTGGGTGTGAGCCGTTTTTATACATGCTATCCATCTAAGATTCTTTCTAAGAATACCAAAAGAGTGGAGGAAAGTGGACGCCTTTGGGGATGTCTTTTTCTTTAGTCCCAAATTCAACTCTATAAAGTTTATAATGTTTGCTGTGCTTTTTGCTCTCATTTATATTTTTGGCCTTGATTAAGCCTGGAAATACTTGAATCAGTTTAACTCAACTTAAATAGATTCAATTAAATTCAGTGTAATACATATGTGCTGAATGCTGGGAGGATGAAAGAATTATACCAGAATATTTAATTTATGTTTTCAAGGGACTGTATAGTTGAATTGTATCACATTTACTATTTAATAAAATGAGGTGTTCCAGTTCAGCAGGAGGGTAAAGCTGATGGTTGACACAGACTGGGTGTTTAAAAGACTGAGGAGAGGATTATAGACTATACTTTTAAACTATGTTATAAAAGTATATAAGATTATGAAAAAGAATCCACATTTTATTGTAATTACATGCCTTTCTGTGTCAGATAGTATTGCTTCTTGGCCACCTATAATCCCAGCTAAATAGCAAGAAAAGGATTAGCACATAGTAGGTGCTCCACAAATATTTTGAATAGTCTAATACATTAAATTTTGGATCTATGTCTTTCCTTCTGGTTTAAGTTTCTCTTTACAGATCTTTCTGTTTCAGTGAGGTTCTGCGAGTGGAATTTCTTCTATAATTTGGTTAAATATTGCTTTCCTTTTAAGTTTTTTTTTTCTCTTTCTGGGTCTTCCATTATTTGCCTATTAGATATTCCGGATTTATCTTCCATATTTCTCATGTTTTCATTATTATTTCCACTTATTTGCATCGACTTTGGGATAGTTCTTCCACTTGGGCATTGAGGTCAAATGTATGGATCCCTATAATGACCTTCCGCTTTTAAAATTTATCTAAAATAATATTAAGGTAGGATATATAGTTTTAAAATGATAGTCTTTTTTTGTTACTCTTGAATCTCTTTAGTTTTTATATGGAAGAATACAATATGGAAAAATATGTGCCTGAATATAGTTGAAACAACATTAAAAAAACCTTGAAACAAACAAAAGTAGAGACTTACCTTATTGGGTATCTGAGCATACTCTAAAGCCAGTGTAACTAAATAAATATGGAGTTGCCATAAGCAAATAGATGAGTAATATGGAATATAGACAACAGAGAGAAATATCAATATTTTTGGAAATTTAATAAATGAGAAACTATTTTAGTTTAGTGGAAATAAGATGAATTTTTAAATTACTGGCTCTCAAACAACTGACTATCCATCTGGAAGAAAATAAAATAGGATTCTAATCTTGCATAATATTTAAAAACAAATTACAGATGGAATACAGATTTAAACATAGAAATATATCCAGTAAAATCTTGGAGGATGAATATTGATTGTAGTGATGAAAACAACATTAAATTAAACTAAAAATTAGAAGCTATAAAAGAAAAGATGTACTATTGAGTGTATAAAACTTAAAAACTTTTGCATAGAAAATTATACCCAAACAAACTCCATAAATTTTTGTTTTCCAAAAGTGGTTTTAGAAAACATATTTCAGTGCTGAGGATAAATGTCATAATAGAAATAATTCCTGCAAGTTATTAAAACAACTGACAAGCAGTCCAATAGAAAAGTGGTCAAGGAACATGGAGAGGAAATTCACATAAGAACATATCCAAATAGTTAGTAAAACATATGACAAAATTGCTCAGATTCACTACAAGTTAGAAAAGTGCAGATTAAAGTTATAGTGTGGCAGCATTTTATACCTGTCAAGTCTGGCAAAAGACAGTTGAAAAGATGCACAAGATATACATATTGCTTTTGGGGAAGAAGTAAAGAAGGAAGTCAGATATGATTGCTGGTGAAATGGTGAATTATTAAAGCTTTTTAAAAAAGCATTCTCATAATATTAAAATATATATAAAATAAATATCTTCTACACCTAACAGTCTCTCTCCTAGAAAACTATTTCATAGAAATAGAAGTACCACAAAATAAGGATATATGCACAAAGATGTTTATTGCAAAATTGTAGATAATGATGAAAACAACAACAACAAAACACCAAAAGATACAAAGTGAATCTCTATCAGTAGGGAAATGCTTAAATAAATTATGATATAGTAATACTATAGATGGCATGGAACCACTAAAAATAATGAGTAGGAACCAAATAGGTGACATGGAGGCATTTTTTAAAAGTGTTGACTGAGAAAATCAAGATTCAGAAAAATGAGTACATGCTTCCATTTTCGTAAAACAGAAAATGATTCCTATTGATGTACGTATATTATTATTTGAAGATAGAGAAAATATGAAGAAGGCAACCTGAGTGGAGGAAGTACAATATGATTACAGTTAAGGATTTATATAAAAATTGTATTTATAAATGCATATTTGCAAGCACAATGTTAAAAGAATAAGAGACCAGGCTTTAAAAAAATATATTTGTGTGAGAAGATGTAAATTTGGTGATAAATCCAATAAAAAGACAGAGTCTGGATCATGGGTTACCTGAGAAATTATCTCTCAGTTGATGTTAAAATGTTTTTTTTCAGCTTTACAAAAGCAAGCAAACAAACAAAAACCCCCAAGTTCAACTGCTAAGAAAGTGACACATTCAGGACTTTTTTATTCTCTTCCCTTGACCATGAGCAATAAATACAGTTTATTTATTTATTTATTTATTTATTTATTTATTTATTTATTTACTTCTTAAATATTTTTTTAAAAAGATTCTTAGATTACATAAATGTTACACAAAAATTATAGGGATTCCCATATGCCACGCTCCCCACACCTCCCACAACCTCCCACATAAACAACATCTTTCATTAGTGTGGCACATTCATTGCAATTGATAAACTCATCCTGGGGCATTGCCACTGAGCATGGACCATAGTTCACATTGTGGTTTACACTCTTTTCCACACAATTCTGCAGGTTGTGGGAAGATATAAAATGGCCTATATCTGTCATTGCAATGCCATTTCAGGACAATTCCCAAGTCCCAAAAAAGCCCCTGTATTACACCTGTTTTTCCCTCCCTGCCTCCAGAGCCTCCAGTGGCCACTGCCTCCACATCAATGTTATAATTTCTTCCATTGCTAGACTCACAATAAGTCTATAGTAGAATACCAGTAAGTCCACTCTAGTCCAAAGTTCATTTCCCAATCCTGAGGATTTTGGGATGGTGATGTCCACTCCACCTCTAATTGAGAGGGGGCTCTAATTGGATGAGACTCTCTTGCTTTCAGTTGTAGGCTCTCTCGTTTCCTTGGTATGGTGGTTGTCCATCCTCACCTCCTTGTTAGTTGTCCTGGGTGAGTCCAACGAACTGGAGAGTAGGTGTTGCAGCTCCGCTGAGGCTCAGGGCCCAGCTGGCACATGGACAGCCCAAAGATTCCAGTCTCTTGGACGTACACCCACAAACTCCTGCACCAAGTATAGGTTTAAATAGAATGGACAGACGAGCCATGTGTAGGGAAGCCATAACTGAGTCCAACTCTGTCACTCTCAGGAGCACAAACTCCAAAGTAGGGTCCAATTACAGTTGATTTAAATCTAACACTAATGGGCATAGCCAAAGGAGGTAACCTGGGTTTGCTCTGAATGGTAGGTTTGATTTGTGTCAAGATTTACACTGGAACCAGCTTACAATAGGGCCCTATGCAGTTGGATTCACATTGTAGTCTAGTTCACTTTACAAAATGATGGCCTCAAATTATAGGACATTTAGCTTATTACATATTTCATTTAAAATACGTGTCGGTTTTATTTTTTATAAATTGTAAATTCATAGGTTTTTCAAACCAATATTGTATGTGGGTGCATGGACATTAGATTTTAGCAAAAGCTTTCTGCTATTGATCCCTCCTACACTCTTTGTCACCAAGTGAAGGAATCTATTAAGAATGACATTGATTTTTTTGAAGCTTTTATTGAATTTTCTTTGGCCTTTGACTCTGTGGGACAGCAGTTGATTATGGACTAACTCTATGATTTCTATACCAATACTATGTAACTGATGCTTGTAAATAACCTACCCCTTAAAATGACTCGGAAATTTAGGTCAGGAGGAACAGTTTTTGGATGAATCATATAATAATACTCATAAAACAGCAGTGCAACCAGTTCCCCCTTTAAAACTGTGTATATCAACAATTTGTATATTATATACTTTGCAATTTGTATATAAACATGTCTGTGTGAAATGTGTGTAATTTTTCCTACCATTGAAATAGAGTAAAAAGAATGCATTCTCTTCTGTGTGGATGACTTGGCTTTATTTCATGATCTAGAAATTATCTTAATAGACAATTTGCTTTTTCACTTATTTACTGCCTGGAAGTAGAATCTTTCACCCCCTCATCTCCAATCAATCACCAAGACTTGACAATTTTACCTTCACCCTGAACATTTATTTGAATACAAAGAGAAATCAGAAGAGGATTGTAATCTTATGGAGTGCCCAGTCTGGAAATGGGAGAAATCTTATGATAAAGATGTCCTGGCACAAAGATCTTTTAATTCTGGTCAAAATAATTTTAAGAAGTAGGTACTCAAGTACTCCCATGATAGAACAACTTATTTCATTGATTTTGAATTAGTTTTGTAATAAATAATCTCTAAATGATACATACATCCTAAATTAAAAAGTGGCATGGTACAATCCATGATTCATTAGTTTTCTATAAGTGAAAGAATGATGATTTCCCCTAATTTGAGATGATTAAAATCTGTTGCAAACCTAATCCACACTAGCAGGAATTAATTTTATCATTTTACCAATTCAAGCCTAACCTATTCATGAATATGACATTGTATAATTTGATCACTGGATCGTTTTCTGGTGTTATTTGCTAGCATGAGATCTTTGTGAAAGTAAGCTTTCATCAACTGAATGAAGCTTACATCAGATTCTAAACCTAGAGCAAACAAGTGACTGTTCTCAGAACATTTTCTTTGGATTTGTAATCAAACAGATCTACATTGAACCAGCCAAGTACCACTGCTCTGAAACAGAAAACTCTTATTTAAAAATAAAAAGGCAGTTTTTCTTTCTCCAAGTTAAATATGTTCTACTTTTCTGACAGAACTGTTTTTCAGTTTACCCTAAAATGGATTAACCATATTTTAAATTAGAGAATTCAAATGTTTTACTGATTTATAGTCTAAAATTTGTGTAATATCTGCACATTTAAAGTATCTTCCTCCCTCCCCCAATTTTATAAGATGTCAAGTGTGATTGAAAAGAAATTGTCATGAAACAGATGCTTCTTAAAATTCTCCATATGTAAAACTCCTTTATAATGATTGTTTAAAGTGTTAAAAAGTCCTATAACATGAAAAAAAAGCATTATGGCTTTAAATAGTAGTATTCTGAACACACACTTAAATACACACTTGGCTTTTCGAATGTGGTTTATTCCCATCAATATTCTGGAAACAAAAGAGTTCTGTAGAACTCTCGTGGGTCCTGTTTTGATGTATTGTATTCTAAAACATATTCAACAACTGGACAACTGATAGTACAGAATGCAGTACTGACAAGCACATTGAACTACGAGCTTTTGACTGGGTAATAGTGTGAACCAAACCTCTGAACTCTCCCTACAGGGAAAAAACTGGAAATGTAAAATGGCATCATGAAGTGAATTTTATAGGACCCAATAAAATCTGCCTGTCAATTTTTTTGTGTGAAAATTTTAAGTTATTTTTGTGTACCAATCATTTCCATCACATCATGGTTCAATTTATTTCTGGCTTACACAGACCAATCTTAAGCTAGAGATGAAATATGGAAAATGGAACATGGAAAATGATTAATCTGATTCAAGACATAAAAATAGCATTTATCACATAGCCAAGGAAATGTGTACAAGCACACATCATATTGGAGGGTAAGGTGCTTATTTAGTAAGCAACAATGGCTCTTCTGGTTGTTGTAAGGTCATGAGAGCCTCCATTTGAATTCTCTTGACTTGCTTTTGACATCAAACTTAATGCCTCCCAATGCCTGAGCAACTCTTATCTTCTATACCTTGGATTGAGCCAAAAATCTTAACTTGCATTAGAAGCAGACCACAAAAATAACTTAAAATTTTCAAAAAATCATTGACAGGCAGATTTTTTTTTCTCTTTTTTTGGAGGTACTGGGGCTGGGGATTGGACCTCGTATGTGGGAAGTCGGCGCTCAACCACTGAGCCACGTTGGCTCACCTGAGTTTGCTTTTCCATTTGTTTGCTTGTGGTTTGTTTTTTTGTTTTAAGGAGGCACTAGGAACCAAACCAGGGACCTCCCACATGGGAAGCAGGCATTCAACTCCTCGAGCCACCTCTGCTCCTGACAAGCAGATTTTATTCTATGTAAACTGCAAATGCTGTAGACAAAAACCCTAATTTACTGGTTATAATCTTTTCTGTATTCCTCTCTCATATTTTTTTCCCTCAATATTGTTTTTATTTCAAAAAAAAATTCAAGAAGATGCAAAATAAAAGCCCCAAACAGGCACCTAATTCTAATGATAGACAGGACTAAGGAGTATCCATTCAAAACCTCAAGCACTGTAACAGTTTTGTTTTATATTTAAATTAATTTCTCAGAGACATTTACTTGTAGAGACAGCAATGGATAAAAATATCATGAGATTAACATTTCTCCACTGAAACCTGTGTTCTGTTTTGACAAATGGAAGATTAAGACCTAGGAGATTGTCACATGAATTTTGTTCTTCTGAAACCAGGTTCTGGCAAAATAAAATAAATTAATGAAGTTGAGGTATTAGTGCATGTCCACCTTTAGCAAATTTGGAATAAAGCAAATGCATCTTTAATTATTTCTAGATTAAGTCTGATCATCTTCTCAAAAAAATGCCATTTAAGTATGTCTTAATTTGAAATAATATTTCATGTGTATTTTTTTGACTTGGCACCTTTGTAGCAATAACTTATATCTGGCCAAACTCACTTCTAGGAATATAACTTTTTCTCCTTACATCCAATACCTAAGCAACATCATAATTCTTCTTTCAGAAAGTGTATCCTGATCATGTGACAACTCTCATTTAGTCTTCTGGATATAGATTGTGGGGTACATATGGTCATTTATAGTCTCTCCTGGGCATGGCTGCGGTGCTTTGCAAGATTCCTACGTGGGCTTACTTCTGTTTCCGTTTCTCACTTAGATTCCCTTCTGTCTTGGGAGGTAACTGTTTATAGGATATCTGCGACTATGTATGTTTCTCTAGGGTGCATTTTAATTTAATGCCATACCTGTGAAGTTTCAGTGGAAGTCTTTGAATGTGAGGTGGAGTGCTAGGCTCATTTTATAATTTTTATAAAGTGGAAACCAGACCACTAGGATCATTCTAAGAGTACCTTAGAGTTGAGCCTAGTTTTCCCACCGTATGGTCATGTTCAACCAAAGATCATCACAAGACAAATGAAGATCCAAGGGATCCAAAACAGTATTAAATGATTCACAGCTGCATTGGACTGTATTGTGGTCTTCTAAAGTGTTTTACTGGCTGAGTCTATATCACATCAAACATACAGTGAAAAAGTGCAAAATTTATCCAGTCATCCAGATGTTTTGCATACAATTGGGCAAACATGTTAACACAGAGTGAAACCTCTGGGAGTTTAAAGAATTTTTTAACTGACATCATGAGATAAGTCACCGGTTTGAATGGCTCATTTAAAATAACTAAATGAAAACAAAGATATTTTTAACACTGAGTAGTCAAAATCTTGAGTGTCTTCATATTTATATGAACAGGGTGGAAAGTTTAAGTCACACAGCCACACAGATGTGCAGGAGCTAAAAAGCAGCTTCTTTATTTTGTCTCGAACCAACCTAGTCTTGCTTCTGAGTTCCCAGCAGCTGGTTTGGGGAAGGGTGAGGTGGAATGTAGAGTTAATGTTTAAACAGTTTCGTCATGAAAAATGTTTGGTAGAACTTCTCCCCACCCATTCCCTCTCTTTTCCTCTCTTCTTCCTCTCTCTCTCTGTCTCTGTCTCTCTCTCCCTCTCCTTTTGTTCAGGTTTCAATGACACCCCTGGCATATTCCATCCACTTCATTCCTGGATGTCTGTTGTGTAGCCCCTGTGTCACTGCTACAGAATCTCCAGAGACTTTCCAGCTACTTTAGGTCCCATCTAGACTGCCAAGAAACTGAAGGGACTTCAGAAAATTAAATGTTTGTGCCTACTGCTGCCCTGAAGTAGTCTAGGGTGGACATGCATGAACACGCAGGATGTCTGAGCCTAGAGTCCCAAATTAAAAGTGTGGGCAGAGCTCTTTCTCACCTTAAGGTTATTTCCTTTAAAGTGTCTCCCTTTCTATTTCTTGCATCCTGGAATTGGAAAAGTTGGACACATACCTGACCTCCCCCTCCCTTTCTCCCCTCTTGTACCCAGACTCCTCAGGCTGGAAAGTTGTCAACTTTTCTTCTAGCTCCTGGCCTTATCCTCCTTCCGCCTAACTCCAACCTTATGGGTAAGACTTAGCAGTTACTGGAGATATTTTTGCTGTACTGTGGGAACATTCTGATTTTAAGTCCTCCCAGATTGGGTGTTGATATGTTAAATGGTAGCCATAACAATGTTTTTTTGTTCTTTGGTTTTTAGATCCTCTTTCAATAGGCATAGCATGAAAGGCTGCTGTCTGGATGCAAAATGCTACTTTTGAATGTCGGATACTGAATATTATATGCCTTTCTCTTTGAATTTTTCCTTTATCATTCATAGTCTACTCCCTGCGTCCTTCCTGCCTCTCCCCCAACATGTTTTTTAGATGGATTAGACTGCACATTTATTAGGCTGACAAAGTCAAGCACTGCAATGGCCAGAATCAATATTAAAACAAGAATTTAAAAACTTCTAAGGAAAAATAAAAATGAATTCTATTCTGTAAAAAGTAAGAATTTACTCCAGAAATTAACTTGAAAATATTAATAGATAGATGACAGGGAAAGTATATTTGAAATATCTAGAAGTAATGAGAATTAGAATTACAAAGAACTCCTGCATAGCAACAATTAAAAGTCAGCAAACTCTGTAGCAAAATGGCAAAGAAGAGAAAACTCAGAAGAACGAGAAAGACATGAAACAAGCAAATAAAGATGCCCAACTCATTAGTAATAAAAGAAACACAAAATGTCAATGAGTGTGGCAGTTTGATATTATTGATGAATTCCAAAAAGAAATACTGATTATGTTTGTAAACTGATCTGCTCCTCTGGGCTAGTGATACCCTTAGATTGTATTGAATTCAGAGGTTTCACTTTTACTTGAAAAATGATAAGGTAGAGGAGACAGAGTTTGGATCCTGGAACTTGAGAAGTAAGCACACAGAGAAGCAGATACATAAGGAAAGAAAGAAGGCTCCATTTGACACGGCAGAGGCCCTGGGAAGAGAGATCAGCCGTTTGCCTGACAGTTTACAGCTGGGCTTTTGGAGAGAGCAGAGGAGCTGAGCCCAGAGAGAAATGAGCCACTGGAGAGAGACAAGACTTGCCCCAGCCTGCGGCTGAGATTAGAATAAGCTGGGACCCTGGAGCCGTGGGAAGAGGAGGAAGACTGAACCCTCGCAGACATCGCCCACCATCTTGTGTCAACACATGACAACAGACGCTGGGTAAAGAAGTACCTCTTATGATACCTTGAGTTGGACTCTTTATGGCCTGGCAACTGTAAGCTTCTACCCCAAATAAATACCCTTTATAAAAGCCAAAAGATTTCTGGTATTTTGCATCAGCACCCCTTTGACTGACTAGTACACTGAGATACGTTTTTACACTGGTTATGTTACAAAAATTAAAGTTTTAGTTTGGCAGGCTGATGTGACAACAGGAATTTGTCTCTCAGTTTTGGAGGCTAGCAGGCTTGCTTCCTCCAGGAGTGAGTTGTGTTCTGGTGCTGAATTGTCACAATCCTTGGGGTTCCTTGACTTGACTCTCTGCTTCATGTCACGTGGTGATGGTCTCTCCATATCTGTGCACTTGCAGTTTTCTACAGATTTCCTGTTTCTGGTTCTTTTCTGTGGCTTTCTCTTCATAAGGCCCCCAGTAATACAGATTACCACCCACCCTCATTCAGTTGGGTCACACCTTAACTAAAATTACCATCTCCAAGAGGTCTTATTTACAATGGGTTCATACCCTCAATGAGTGCATAATGCAACCTACCACATCAGAGATGTTGGAATTTAGGAACTCTCTCACCCTGATGATGAAATTAAGAATACATGTACCTAATGACTAAGGCCCAGCAAGCTTTTATTGTGGTATAACAAATAACCACAGCCTTAGAAGCTTCAAACAGCACATATTTATTTTCTTACAGTTTATGGGGTTAGAAGTAAAAGTCCAGGCCTGGCTTAGTGGGGCCCTTTGCTTAGAATCTCACAAGGCTGCAATCAAGATGCTGTCCTGGGCTGTGAGGGGTTGGAGTTCTTTTCTACTCTCACATGGTTATTGATAGAATTAATTTCCTCGCAGCTATGGAAATCATGGCTCTTCCCTCTTCAAGGCCAGCAAGTGAATCTCCCTTCAAGAAGGACCAAGGCCTTCTTTTAGGGACTTTCATACTTTTAAATCAGGCTCACCCAGGATTTTAACTCAAAATCAATGATTTGGAGGCTTAATTACTTCTGCAAAATCCCTTCACTCTTGCCATATAAGGTCATCTAATCACAGGAGTGATTCGCAGGTCCTACCTACCCTCATGCAAGGGGAGGGACATATATAAGGGTGTGGGTTATTGGGGGTCATCTTAGAATTCTGTCTATCACAAGGGATACGCATGGGAATATTATTGGGGTATTGCTTGTCCTGGCAAGATGTAGGAATTGCTCTGGTGGCCCATCACTGGGGAGTGGATTGATAAGGAATGATTAATGCATTACAAAGAGAAATGTTTTTAGAATCAGTAGCTTTTATGTGTTTACAACAGTATGAGTAGGTATGAAAGACATAGTACCAAGTGAAAAACATATGGAACAGAATGAGATCTATAGCATAAAAGCACTGATGTGTAACAGAAATATATGTCTTTAAAATGTTAGATGTTTTACAAGGACATATAAAGAACAATGATGCACAGCGTAATAGGTATGTATGGTGAGGAGAATTATGCAGGAATAGAACTAAAAGAATATAATTAACTAAGCCACTATATAGAATTATTGGTAGATATCATTCTTGGTACTCTATTGGGTATGTATTTGATATTCATAGTACGTTAAGGTTACATTTATGATACCTTGGCCCATGTATAATTCCTTTTATATAGCATATACAACAATATACATCTAATATACATCCAACATAACTTGGGCACTTTAATGCTTTGGGGAAATTTCACCAGAGAGTTATGAATATGACCACATATAGACCATAATATGTATTGAATGAGTAGTTTGCATTGCTTTAATGATTTTAAATTTATTTTCTATCACTCTTGTCTTTATTTTTTTTCTTTTGGTGGAGTAAATGTACCTTTTCACTGATTTTAATTTCGAGCACATATGAAATTATAAGAATGCCTCGGTGTCCTCAAAAATTCAATGTAAATTTATATGCACCATAAATTATGAAATGTACTTTAGTGTAAATCCTTCATTCCTAGTGCTTTTGGGCTTCAACTGGAACCTCACGAAGGAAGGAAGCTCAAGCCCACGGATCTGTGGTGATTACATATGGAGAAAGGGCTGTCACAGGAATAGGGCAATGCATATTTGATGAGAGATCATAGAGATTAACAGAAATTCAAGTTCTCGCTCCAGGAAACTTCTTAGCCCCCCAAGTAGGATTGGAGGCCTAAATTATACAGTCTGACTTATGTTAATAGATATGCAAAAGAAAAGTTTTTAAACTTTACTTCATCTAGGACAAGAACTGAGTCAAACTTTAATAATAAAACATTGAGAAATATCATTGCTTTTTATGCCATGCCATATGAAATATATTAGAGTATATGAACAATTAATCAAAGTTTTATTTTTTCTTCTAGATGAATGTAATTGTGGACAGGGTCTTACAGACTGTTTACCACAAAAGATAGTATTCGCTTTTGGAAGTGTATGTGTGATATACTAAGACGTCAGAAGATTTTTCAAAAGGGGTTTGCTACTTGCAGTAAAAATGAAACATCAATTTGAAGATACAGTGTCCACTTAATTGATACATCAATATATATCTTAATAAAGAAACTATTAATGGAGCCAGAGAATGGCTGTGTCTATACTGTTTGTCTTCCTTTTATCTACCCTATTTCCCTTCTTCTATTTAATGCAAATATTTGAACATCTTAAGAGTTTCAGGATGCTAAGAATTACAGATTCATAAACTAAAAGTTGTCCCCTCCCTCTGAAGCTTGAATTCCATGCAGCCAGTCTAGAGGAGTTCACACGAACTCAGCAAGCAAGAGAAGAAAAATGTCTTAAAGGAGCTGGGAAGAGTGGGAGATGATCGAGGGCAAGAAATAGCTGGGAATGACTTCACAAAATGCAGAAATCATCAGAGCTGGGTTTTCACATGTGGGCATGAGCTAAGGGGTCAGCTCAGGAAAAAGTCTGTCAAGGTTGTTGGATGGTGAGAACGTAGGCTTCCTTAGAGAAGAGGGTATTTATATAAAGAGAGAAGGAATAACCCTGAATAGGAATGTGCAACCAGGACTCTGGAGACAGGTGACAGAGATAAAAGAAATGGAAAACAGGGAAACATAACAGGATTTTGAACAAGTAAATTAAACTTTAGAATATAGAATTTAAGAAACGTAATTTGACGATGACATCAGGAAAAAGAAGCTTAAGGAAGCATCTCCAGCCGGGAGCCAACCACTGCAGTTCTGATGGGAGGAAATGAGAGTACCAAGTAGAGGGGTATAGTTAGGTTGGCAGGGCTAGATATCACTTTAAAAGAAAAAAAAAAAATAAGAGGGATAATCCAATGTCAGTCCTATGAAATTGAATTGGTGGGAAAGAGGGGGGTCTGGAAGAATGGTATTGCTGTATAAAGACGTATAAAGTAACATGGGAGGAGAAGTGAATTTGGATATGTAGTTAGATATATTTTAATAAGATAAGGGATGCAGACCATTTAGAATATTTCCTCTCTCATAATAGTCTTAAATATGTTGTACCATTACTATGACTATAATTTGGTACTGTTTATCATTGTAATCTTCTAAATGTATTGGTATATTTCTATTTTGTTAGGCTGTTTACCAATATTAAATAGATGTAATAAAGATGTTAGTGCATTCCATAGTATTTTAATCTTTCTGAGATCGTTTCTTTCTCTGTTCTCTCAAGCGTTAAATAAATTGCTAGGCTGATTCCCTTTTATTTTCATTAAACTATATTATAACAAACCAGCTGAGTCCAAATAATTACATTAATAAGTTGTATTTGCATGGACCTTTGTGTTTCCCAAGTAATTTCTCATACTTTATGTCATCTGAAAGGAAGTAAAATTTTATACAGACACTGATGTTTAGAAAGAGAGCTTTATTTACACAGCTGGGTTTTTTTGGCTAGGGAGGGTTGTTGCAGCCAATTATTTTTCCTATGCACCTGGTTTACCCATTTAAAAAAGGAAAATATTAATTCTTTATTTCTGAATATGAAGGATAACAATATTTTTTAAAATGTCAGTTTAATTTGAAAGTGAATAAAATATAGTTTCCATCTGGTGGTCATTCTTTGTCCTTTAATTGAATGTGATCATCTCCTTTAACCTTTTATTGGAAACATTTATTAGGAAGTCTGCTATCTTCTGTGGTGCTCTCATGATTTTTTCATATTTTTTTCAAACAGTAATTATTACAAAAACAACAGATTCCCTTCAAGTAATATTTTTAATGAAAAAAAAATCTTCTTGTGGATTTTGACTATCTGCCGAGCAGTTGCTATTATGACAAAACCCAAGACATGATCTCTAAGAGTTTTACGTGGTTTTTGCAATTTTTATTTCAAAATAATTAAGTTATTAACTTCTTCTGCAGATAAAAATACATTTTTAAAACAAGTTTATGGTGCTATATTGTCTGTGGAAACAACAATAAGTTTTAAGATCTTCATTTCACTTCTGCTCTCTTAGTTAACAGTTCCATATTGGTGGTAAATTTAAAATCACTTTGAGGCTACTATTACATCAGTTTCTATTGAGTTGCCTGTTCTTCACCTTGAACTTCATATTGGCCAAAATATCTTGGTTATTTACCAGTAGGAAGGCTAACAGACGATTTCAAGTGAGACTTCTATGATTTACTAGCTTCTCTATCTTTCAATTTATTCCTCTTTAAAATGAGAATAATAATATAATATTCTTAATTACAATTACACAACCTCATAGAGCTGTTGTAGAGAGTAAATGAGTGAGTGTATTAAAAAAAACCATTAGCCCAGTGACTGCCATATCCTCAGTGTTAAGTAAATGTTACCAATGATGGTCATTTTGCCTATTTCACAAATTTTACCTTGGAGAAAACATTTGCATAGCATTATGGGTTGAATTGTGTCTCCCCAAAAGACATGTTTCCATGAATATCACCATATTTGGAAATAGGGTCTTTGAAGATGTATTTAGATAAGATGAGACCAAACTGGATTAGGGTAGGTGCTAATCCAATATGACTGGTGTCTTTAGAAGAAGGGGAGACTTGGACACAGACGGACAGTTGAGTGAGAACACCATGTGACAACTGAGGCAGAGAACATAATGGACTGTTGGCAGATACCACCAGAAGGTAGAAGGCAAAGAGAAGGATTTTCCCTTGAAGAGGAAGCATGGCCCTGCAGACACTTTGGGTTTCAGACTTCTAGGCTCCAGAACTGTGAGACCATAAATTTTTCTTGTTTCAAGCCACCCAGTTTGTGGTACTTTGTTACCACAGCCTTAGGAAATTAAGGCACATAGTAATAATTTGTAATATAGATAATATTAATGCTACTAAAATTAGCATCATTTGAACTTTTCCTATGTGCCATATACATTTATTTTATTTAATCCTTATAATGATTCTTCAAAGTAATTAGTCATATTTTACAGAAAGAAAATAAACAAGGGACTAAATAACTTGTCCAAAGTCACACCGGGATGATTGGTCTCTTTAGCCTCAAAGTCTTTGCCATTTCTGTACCACATACATATTCATGTAGTCTCTTAAGAATGCCCACCTTATAAATCCCAAGTTCTTCTCCCCCCCCCCCACCCTTTACCATTTTCCTTTTATTTACGTGCATTCTTTGAAGGACAATACAAACAAATCTGTAATTTGCAATGAGACCACGTTCTGCGAGCTCATTTCTAAGTCTGTTGTTGGGAACATGGAATTAATTTTGCTAGAGGAAAAATATTATAGGTAGGGGTTACCAAGAGAGTACAAAAGTTAACTGACACATAGAACTGTTCATTAAAGAAATTATATTTGGATGTTTTCTTTTTAAAGTTTCAGAATTCAGATAAATATATATTTGTGGGCCAGCGCAGGGATATAAACATATTTTTTTATGATACTGATTAACAAGAAAATGCATTCTGTGGCAAGTGGTGAGAGGACAATATTGTGCTCGGAGAAATACTCAGAACTCCACTTCAGCTGTGCAGCCTGCTTGCTGAGAAGAATTCTCTGCCCAGATTGATGTTGCCCAGTGTTGCGTGAATCACAACCTGGTGTTACTGAGCAGTCGCAGCCAGGAGAGCAGGCAGTGACCTGGAGACCATTTCTAACTCACTGGGTAAGGTAGAAACTCGTGAAACACACAAATGAGTATGAGTTGGCTGTTCTTACGAGAAAATACCTACTTAATTACAATTACACAAATTGTGAAAAAGGTATACTGTAAATACAGATGAAGCCTTGCCTCTATAAAGAAGTACCAGCAATCTTTAACTTGCCAAATGAGATTTTGAGACTTAATAATTCCCTTTTGTTCATTCAGTCATTCAACAAATGTGATTCCTGCCTTTGAGAATTACATAGTCTGGCAAGAATGATAGTTAAGAAGGCAGTGACTTAAAATGTAATTGCTTTTATACATTTATAGCTTTTATTGTTGGGGGCCAGGGGACATGATGCCAGGAGGTACATCAGGAACACCAAGCCTAGTCTGGGTTAAGGGCACTGGGGCAGAAATAGTGCAAGTTTTCATAGGGAAAATGACTTTTAAGCATAAGGTTTAAAAACGTTGGCTCTGCGACAGATAACCAAATCCTGGCACTGCTAGTTATTGCCTTTCTGATCGTGGGCACTTCCTTAACTTCACTGTTTTTCAGGTTCTTCATTGTAAAATATCGATAACAATAATAAATAGGGTTGTTATAAGAATTAAAATAAGCTCGTGCATATAAAGCACTTAGAATAATGCTTTATGCACATAAAATACTCAAATATTTTAAGAATAATTATTTTTGGATTCAATTGAGAATTGAAAAGGAGGGAAAAAAATGTTTTCTAGGCAGAAGGAAAAGACTACACAAAAGCTTCCAGAAAGAGAAAAGAATGACATATTCAGGGAACTGAAAGAAGTTCAGCATGGCAGTAACCTTAAGTATGAGGCTGGAAGAGTGGTGTGATGGAGGCCAGGGGGTAGGTGAACATCAGATGATGAAGAGTCTTTGAGCCTTGGCAGTGAGTTTGGATTTATTTTAACATTAATGGTGGGAAAGCAAAGAGAGTTAAGAAAGCAATGTGATCAGATTCACATTTTGGTAGAATCGTTCTGTCTACTGGAAAGTTAGCATGAGAGGTAAAGAATGGATTTCAATGGGGAAAGACTGGGAACACAAAGCAATGGAAAGATGATGGTTGCCTGGACGTAGGTTGTCTGTGACAGTGAATATGGAAAAATTAACTGACAGGTTTTCGACATGTTTCTGAAGGAAAACTTGATCGTACATGGTGGCTGCTTGAGTGTGGAGTTAAAAGAGAAGCTAAGTGTCTTTTATGACTGTTTCAGGTACTGATGGTTGATGATGAAATTCATTGACAAAGAAGTACTGGTGAAGACAGGCTGGCATGGCGAGTCATTCATTTGGTTTTGTATATGCTGTGTTTTATTTGGTTCTGAAACAATTAAATAGCCATGTGTGTCAGGTAGTCTGATAAACAGTTTTGGCTATAAAAAGAGAATTTGTGCTGGGAATATCGACTTGGGTATATATTAACCTATGATGATTTGAAACCATGGGCATGGATGAGATATTCAAGAAAGAGAAAGCAGAGAAGAGAGCTTAGGATATAGAACATGAGGGTGGAAAAGGAACATGTAAAGAAGCTGAGGAAGACTAGTGGAAAGGTGAAACACCATGAGGGTGGTGACCCAAAAAAGGGCAATATGTACATACATGCATATATTTTTAAATGAGGGAGGAGTCAGTCATGTTGAAAGCAGCTCAGAGTTTAAGGAAAATAAGACATGAATAGTGTACACTGAATTTAACCATAGGTAGTTTTGAAAATTTTAAGCTAAAAAAACTCCACCTCCCCTAAATTAGATAGCAAATAAGACTGCGTATCATTTGGAATTTTGTTAAATCTGTTTTCTTTGCCAATATATACGTAGCCCAGGGGAATGAATTTGGAATGATAATACATACCCTTTGACTCCTAGAGAAAACTAGAAAAATATATGATTTGAATGAATAAACCAATGAATGAATAAAAGAAAACTCTATTCACAAAAAATAATTTACAATCACTGAATATTAGAACTGAAAGATATTTTACACTTGATCTAATTAAACTGACTCATTTTGTGAGGGAATCAAAGTTCAATGAAGGTAACCCAAACTTGTTTCCCTTTTATTCTTTAGGGTCAACTTTCTGATACCTTTTGAATATATGTCAGATTTAAAAATTTTTTTTCAGTATCTATGTAGTCCACAATAGAACACTGTATAAAAGAAATTTAAGCCAAGTCATTCTAAGCGTGTGCTCAGATGTTTTCTACATATAAATGATAAAAAGGCATCATACATGTTTTACAACCTTTTGTATGCTATCACAGGCTTGTTAAAATAAGACTCATTCTTTATGAATTTTTTGAAGTTCACTAAATCATCTTTCAGAGGCTGAGATGCAAAATGAATTGCACCTCATATATGTAAGAAATAGTCTCTTAAAATGCTAGTACCTTCTGTGCAAGATTTTAGTTTTCCCTCACATTTTTTTGATGGGATGAAGCAAACAGCAGGGAACAAATAACAGGGAAGACAGTCGAAATAAGCTTAAGGAAACCTAATTTAATCTCTTTGCTTATGTGATCTGTCTACAATGCTGTAGAAATAACTGTATTCACCAGTGTATTATTTTTGAATCAATCTTTTCCTTTTTCCAAGTTCCTAATATTTCTCATTCTGTCCTAGTCAGACACTTGAGTGGTAGAAGTTCTCTATTATTCATCAAATACCTCAAGCTGTTCCTGTCAAGTTTCTCAACTCACTTTCTATAGCTATTCCACAAAAACACAGCCAAAAACCTCCTCTGCCAGGTATGAGAACACAGGAGCCAGAAATTTTGCGAAAAAAGAAACGGACCGGAAACCTGTACTTTTTCAATACCTGCAGTTTGTTTATTTTGTACCAGCTGTTAAACCCTACCTCCAACAAACAATCCGATTATTCATCTTTATCATTTTTTTCACCTTTCCTCACTAATGAGAGATAACCCCTTCCCAGATAAGAAGGACATATATGAAAGAAAAGCACTGTTTCCTATCTTCTTACTAGTTACAGTAAAAAGGTTTAGTTTTACGAGTCAGATAATTAATTATTTATAAAGCATGTGAAATAAGTTACAAAAGAGTTTGGAACAAACTTCAGTCTACAAAAAGGAAAACAGACAATTTAAGCAAGATGTCCATAAACTGTGTGAAATATTTTGTGGAAATGCTAGTTTCTAACCAAAATGTTGTGCCATGTAAGAGTTTTTTCCATTCAAAATATTTAAATAAGATATAAATAAAAGCCAAAAATATTATTTTATACTGTAACTTTGTTCTTCTTTGTGGCATGATTAAATTATGAATATTATGTGTCTTTGGTTTTAAGATTAAAGTGAGAATAAAGCATACTAAAAATGTATGTTTGATTGGGGGAGGGTGACTCTGTTTCTCAGCTCTTTAGAAAACCGTGTACTTGTATGACTTGAAGGACGTCCCAAGAGGAAATAAAATTGTTGGCTTAGATAATAAAATTTCTGAATAAACATTGACAAAGAAATGGGATAACTATTGTAAAAGCTCTGATTAAATTTTCAAAGATCAAAACCTTTCCAAAAAATGTTACACACTATATCAAATTGATTGTGTTGGCTTCCTGTAGACACAGCATTAAAACTGAAAGACTACATAAACAAAAATCTATTCTTCAGATAATTTTAATTATCAATAAGGATATTCACTCAGGGCAGATGTGCAAGGAAGAATTTCATGACAAAAGAAAAGTTAAATATTAGAATTGTTAAATATGATTCTATCTGAAAACAATGTATGGAACAAATGCATTCTCTAAGTCAACATTTAAAGGCTTAAGTTCTAGAATTTTGTTTTAAAAATATAAATTCATTAATAACGATTTTCTCCTTACCTCC